>VXAD01007343.1:602505-636255 GCA_013399195.1 Dicrurus megarhynchus
GTTTCAGAGCTGATCCTTCTACACTGAGTGGAAATACACATTGCAAATGATTCAGATTGACTTGACTTCATAACTGCTCCAAGCTCAGATCTTCTGCCCTGTCTAGTTCTTTCTTTTACTGCTTCTGTCCTGATGCAGTTAAGTGGAAGCAGGGAAGAGTGAAGTATTGGGAGTTCTGTGGTTCCCTTTGTAACAGCGAGTGGACTGTGTTTAAGAAATTAGTCAGGCATTTAGGAACTGCTAATCCTTCTTGTGAAGAATACAAGGCTTGTTTCTTCCAAGGAATTCCTCACTCAAGAGCCCATGACACAGTTCAGTTTTACCTACTAAATGTTCTTGCAGCAAGACAAAAAAAGAAAAAATAGGTGTTTAATGTCATTTTCTTCCCTTTCCGCCAATTTTTCTTGGGCTGTTTTGTGATGGCACTGTTATGATAGATAATATATTTATATGTCTGCTCTTTGAACAACTAATAATTGTTCCAGTGCTTGTTATTAATGATAACAAAGAGAAATCCAACTGGTCAAGAAGCTTAACAGCAAACAAATTTAGAAATAATTTCAGTTCAGTTATTGAGGGCTTGGGGAATGGGCACAAGCAGGAAGCTTCCTCCAAATTACCAAATAAATTCTTCCCATAGGTAACTGGGTTCTCCCTGTCACTGTGGGTTATACATCATAATCTGTAGCAGCAGGAAAGCCACAACGTCACGTACAGTGACAGTTTATTTCCCCCCTGCTTCTACACACAAAAAAAAGTAGTGGTTGCAAAAGAAATAATAAAAACAATGATACATGTAAGTCAACTAAACCCCAAATTTCTAAATAATGACCTTTCATTCCTACTATGACCCTACTTTAAGTGAAAGTCAAAATTCTGGCAGTAGAGATTATATAACTAGATTTACTTTATACCAGTATTACAGAATTGAAACTCCTTTACCTTATGTAACACTTATTTTAGCTTATTTTTAACTGTGACTTGAAAGTCATTCTAGGAGCTCCTTAAGCTTTTTTTTGTCCGTGTACTACAAAGGAAAATCAAGATGAAACTGCACCTCCTCTATAATGTGCTTAAACCAAGAGTGCCCCCGTGAGGATTTTTTTAATATATATATATGCATAGGAGTAGACAGCTTGAGGGTGACTGTTCAACTTCAAGGGAAATTAAACTTAGTACTTTTTCCTACAAATAAGGCCCAGAAAGTTGCACAAATTATTTCTACAGATTTTTTATTAGGCTGATGTGGATCCAAACAGGCCTTGTTGCTTCCAAACCTCTCTGTAATTTTGGCTAAACCTAAAACTACATAATTAAATGCCCACCTCCACAAAGCAATAAAAAAGTCTACCAAATCTTTAACAAAAATAACAGTGCTGATTTGCAGTGCAGACCAACATAAAAGTGCTTTTATTCAAAAGATGAAAATGGGAAAAAATCCTCAGAAATAATTGCAGGTAAGAAAGATTTCAGAAATAAACAAGATTTATTATGATATACCGTATTATGAGCAGAAAAGGAGAAAACATGTTAAAATAAAAATTCCCTGACATGGAAAAAGTATAAGAGGAACAGCATATGAGAAATTCTGAAAGTGTCGTGTATAAAATCTCATAAGAGAACTGCTGATTTGAAAATCAAAGAGTTGCTTCTGTTCCAGGGTGTGCCCACATAGGGGAATGGAACAAATTAATTGTACTGAGCTCAGTTACTGCTTATTGAAATGATCTGAGTCCATACGATGCAGTCAGGAACTGGCACGATATCACACATCTGCTTCTGCTACAAAGTGGGGATTTGCAGGCGTAGTTAGCTGGTACTGACTTTGATATTGATGCCTCAGAGCTGTACTTTAGTTTGCAGTCCTCCTGGTGTTTTACCACCCAACCTGCCTCCTCAGCAGCCCAGGCAGTTTGCTCTGGGATCTGCTGTCACCCTTAGAGCCCCAATGTCCTTTGTGCTTACAGGACTGGCATTAGACTCAAAGAGCCTTATGCAAGGGACTGGCTGAGCCCTGAGGAGCAGCAAGTGCTCGAGTGGGCCCTGATAACAAATCTCTCAGTCCTTTTATCTGCCAGCTCTCAATGCCTGTGCACACCCAAAGATGCAGACCTGCAATTGAGAAGTTGGTGTTTATCTTGTGGCTGTATGCCATCAGCGTTCCACTTCACTCAATATGCACCTGAAAAAAAATAACCCTCGCCCTGCGTATCTCCAGTCACCTGCTCCAAGCCAGCCCAAATGCCACTCAGCCTGTCACAAACTGTCACCTCTTTCCAAGCTCCCTGTCCCGACTTCTTAGTGTCAGACCTCCTCACTCATGTATTCTGTGGTGAACAGTGAAGGCCTGGCAGTAAAATCCACTTCATTCACTTGAACCTTTTGCTAAACGACTTCCTTATCTCATTCCTTCATGTTGGTTTAGCTTCAGAGTTTGCTACTCTGGAAGTACTTCTCTTTCCCATCCCTTATTCCCTCTGGCATCCTGGATTTACAACTGAAAACCCTACCATAGAAAGTGTTCACCCAGCTAAACACTTTGTGGAGGTCAGTTTGAATCACTCCATCCTATTATAGATTAATACACAACACCACACGAGACCTTCTGGAGGCATTTTCCAAGTAAAAAGTATGGCATTTCATCCCTATAAAAGCTTTCAGGACATATTTTTCTCATATAAAAGTATTCTGGCACAAAAATGCATACAAACAGCAAGGAGCCAGTAATATTAATACCAAACATGCTAAACTCTATTTATTTCAGTGAAAACCATGTGTATTTCTGCAGGGAATGTAAAATTGAATTTCAAGTACAGGAAGTGCTCTATTACTACTCTGGCACCACAATGCAGAGCTGCTTTGTTGTTTGCTCTAAAATAGTGAACTAAGCCTGTCCAGCCAAGCAAAGTGTCAGGAAGGAGCCCTCTGATCCCTAGCTCCAAAATGGATCTGGCTGGTCTCTTGTCAGCTTTCCCAACAAGCACTTTTCCTACTTTATCACAGTGAACACATTACCGGTATTAAGACTCCCAGCAGAGTCTTAAATGCAATTTCCAACCTCCCCCTAACTCCTGTCCTCCATCCAACTCTCCTCATGGCGTAAAGTCCTGCCAGGATTTCTGCCAAGAGTGCAAAAGCACGGATTAGCTTCACCCCGTGAGCCTCAGAGCCCCGTTTGCCAGCCCACCGTGGGCATATGCAAACCAGCAGAACTCCATAAAACCTCCCCGAGAAACACCAGGGCAAACACTTCCAAACAGACACAGAGCTCTGAGGAACCAATACCAGGAACTGGCTAAGAAAACATCATAATCACCACCCCACCCCCAAAACCCCCAGTCCCAAGACAATAAAACCCCAAGAGCCCTAACCACCAACAAACAAGGAGTGATAGTCTTGGTCTGCCAAGATCCCCAAAGCTCCTTCATTTTGGGGACAGCGGTTTATCTCCAAGGCTGTCCAGTCAGCCTTTCTCCCTGCAGGCTATTGAAAACAAAAGCTCATGGCTGACTTCTGACCTCTTCAGCTGAAAGCAGGGGTGGCTTTCACTCTTCTCCTCTCCAGAAAGTAGAACTAGGACTGGACAAAAGAAGCCAGGGCAAAAAGCTTTGTGCAGCAGTAACTTCCCACTGTCCAACTTCCATTGTTACACTACTTGGAAATCACAATTTTTTGTACTACTCATTTCACCTCATTCCCTGTCTTTGTTTCCTACAAAATCTACCTAGCCTGCTTGTTCACACCTTTGTAAAGCCTGGTGACAAGTTTTATACACTTGATATATTTGACAAGTTTTTCAAGGTTAAAATGCATGAGCAAGACATGCAGGGGGTGAAATATGTCCCATGCAATGACAGCACAGCCCCCAGCTCTGAACTCTACTGTGAGGTAATCCATGATCCAGTCACAAAATAACCCACAGTTACACACAGCATCATCTGATAATGAAAATTCTATAAAAGCATAGCTGCCAAATTGGTGGGGTTTTTTAATCTTAACATTAAAGCAAAAGTAAAAATCCCATAGTCCACAAATACAAACTACTTAATAAATAACTCATGGTGCTTTTATAAAAATCAACTATGAAAAGTAACACAGAGCTTAATGGAAACCATGCACACACTGAAATTCTACAGTGTGTCCTCCAAGGAAGAACAGGATCAGCACTGCTTATGCTGCTATCATTTAACCTGTGAAAAGCTCCACTCTTCATCTCCCAGCTCTGGTTTTTGTGTCTTCCTGAGGTCACACCTACTGGTGTGGCAGCTGTACCCAGACATTCAGGGAAATACAGCTCAGCAGCTCCTGGCCACGCCCAACACGCCCCAGCTCTTCCTCTGTTCCAAACAGAGCCTCTGCTATGAGCCCGAGGAGACGGCACCTTAGAAAATAAAAAGGATATACCACAGCGAGAGGGAAGCAGCAGCACCTCTGTTCTTCCCAGTGCTGGCTATGGTGGCAAAACCCCTTATTGAGCAGGGCCCCTCAAACCTGCGAGTTGCTGGACGGCCAATTGCAGCAGTGATGAGAGTTAATGTGTGGTGTGAGGAGTCTGGAATTCCTGGGCTCTGCTCAGATCTCAAAACAAAGTCACCCTGACGCTCCTGTGTCACCCTCAACACGGGGCTCCATCACATCAGTGAGCTGGCACAGCAAGAGTATGAGCTGTGAGCAGTCCCTTCTGCACCTGGGAGCCAAATAACACACCCTGGAAAATGGGATAAACTTCTGCTCTCCAGCTTATCTCTGCTAATCTAATTTGCATAATTCTTCCAATATCCAACTTGCTACATGTCCTATACATCTGAAACCCATGAAACAGGACAGATGATGTTCTGTACAAAGCACTTCCATCTGTATCTCCATGGAAGTACTTCTTTCTTGTACATCCAATTGATTTTTTTGTTTCAGCAGTAGAAAGCACAGTTTCTGTGAGGCACTCCAGGGCATTGTCTTTCTTGGGGGTTTTCTTTGGCTTTTATAATCAACAATGCAATGCAATTAGCCAAAGTTCTTGGGGGCAACTGAAACATGTGGGTAATAAAACTCAGAAATGCAAACTCCAGTTCTTCCCCAGAGCCCTCAGAACCAGCACTTTTGTCTGCAAATGCCTTCTTGAAAGCCAAACCCCTGAGGTAACACTAAATGACTCAAACCAAACTCGCATCTCAAATAAATTCTCTCTTGCACTGCGAAGTCGAGGAAACCCCAAGGCCGGGCAGCTTTCAGATCTCTTCTAGTCCCACTCCCCATATATCCTCAGGTAGCGCTTCAGTAATCCTAATATTGAGGAGTCCTTTTTAAGGGAAGTTCTAAAAAGAAATTAAAAATGCATAATTCTCACAGTGGTAAAATCTGAAGAGAAAGTGAATGAGTTTGTGTGTAGAAGTCTTTCTGCTTAGCTTTCGTGACACTTGGCTGAAGGTGCTAGAGATTCAAAAGAGGAAGCTAGGACTTGTGTAGAAAGTCTCTTAAGCTCAGAAATAGACAAGATCTTTCCCCAAAATCCATACACAACTGAAGGTTATAATTTTTTCTTTTTTAACTATTTTTATCATGGACTTGTGACAACCATGTTCCCTGACTTTCTCCCACTCTTATTCTGCAATGAGTAAAATGCCCATGCTTCTGGCAATTTATTATTTTACTATTTCTAACCATCTCATACCCTTTTTGATACCATTTCATACTTCACAGATGCTGCCTCTCCTGGTTCAGTGAAACTCTCCACTTCCAAGGAAAGGCCACGAGGCTTTTTCTTTTTCCCCTTTTAACCTGCTCATGGCTGCAGAACTCCATGTCAGAAGAGATTAGAATAACAAAGCTCACAGGCTTCAGATCAAACCATAGACTTCACCTTGCTGTAGTTCATCTTCCATCAATAACAATCACCTGAAATTGGACAGAAAAATCTAAATCATGACTAGGCTTTTCAGAATTCAAGAGGTGCAGACACCATAGGAAAAACAATGGTAAAAGCACTGCAGCAATTACTGAAACACCTGGTCAATGTGTGTGGAGAAAATCCCCATGAAAGGTATATATGGGAATAAATCCTATTATTGGTAAATAAAGAACAAAATTTGCTTCAGAAAAATATATGAAATCAAATTTATGGATAGGCTTTTGCATAAATGTGTGGGTAAAATGTGCATAGTTTGTGGCAAGTATATAAATGAAAAAAATCTAAAAGTGAGAAAAAAAGTAGTACTCTTGTAGTTCTAGTATCTCTTACTTTCACAAGCTATGAAGTGAAAGCATTAGATGTTGGATACTTGAGATGCTTTTAAGATTAGATAAATTAGCTAAGAAGCATGATTATAGGAAAAGCAATGGCATATGCTTATTATTAGATAATTATATTAGGAATGGCCTCTCAGGCAGAATGGATTCTCTGAAACAGCCTTACATTTGTATAGAACCTTCAAGTCACAAGAGAAAAGAACAGCTTTATAAAGTGAAAGAAAATGATCTAAATAGGAGGATCTTTAGAAGTTCCTGCAGGAGCTCAATATCCCAAAGGGGGGGGGGGAATGAAGATAACTCACAATTCCTTACTTGACTTTAAGCACTTCTTCAATGTGTCTGCATTGCTCAGAACCAATTTCTCTTCTGTTTTAGCTTTGACTAAAGTACAGTGAAGTCCCTGAAGTATCACATATTTAACCAAAAAATCTCCACACTAAATTATTGCCAATAAACCCAAACCAATTAGTATCTTAACTTTCAAGCTTTTATACAGAAGTCACCTTTAATTCTTTCTATTGGACTGAAAGGAAAGGACTTTGCACCACAGGTTCTCAGAAGCTTGAGCTCAGGATTCTCTTTGACGTTGGATTTATTTTTAAAAATTCCTCCCAAACTAAAATTTATAAAAACAAACTGGAAAAGTAGTATTAAGTTTACTAAGGTAAAAATATTTATAGCTGTTGCAGTAGCAAGACAAATTAGGTGAATGGGGGAATTAAAGCCTAAGCAAAAGAGTAATTAATAATAATACTGTTTAACTGTTAATCTGGGAATTGCACTTTTGCCAGTGTCCTTTAAATTGCTCAAAATCTACAAAATTATCCACACTGAAGAGATTAAAAGTTATGTAAAAACCCCCTTTGCCAATAGCTAAAAAGTTCGTCTGCCTCACTTCTTGCCTCTTTATTTATAAATAGATAAAGAAATTTATAAATTCAGCAACAGATCAAAAATGGCATTCACCAGAAAGAAGTCAGATATTCTCAAGATTCTGGAATTTCAAACTTCCTTATTATTGTGCATGTGAGTGGAACCCACTGGATTTGAAGAGAGTTGGGTACTGACATAAAGAATTCCGTGGAACACGGAGACTGGAAAGGCTTGACAAAATTTGCCTGTCGGTGTGTGTGTATAGATGTATGTATGTCAAAATGTCTGAAGTAGCAACTTGCTCAGAGAAAACAGAAAATTAATCAATAAATGCTTTTTGTGACTAAGGGAGCATTTCCTGCCCCATCTTTTGTACTATCAACAACTAAAACCCCAGCTCGAGTGTTCCCCCGACATCTACGGACAGAACACGGTAACATCAGGCAGTTTCCTGTGAGGGGATAAAATGGATTTGATTACAGTGGACAGAATTTCCTCACACTCATTACCGCAGCAATTTTTTCTTGTAACTGTGATGAAATGCTTTAGCTTTTTATGCAACAAATAGGAAGTGAATATCCTGTCATACTACTGGTGCTCTCAGACCACAAAACTGGCTGTAGAAATGGAAGCGCTGATGGTGAAAAAAAGTGGCCTGCAAAAGGAAAATTTGAACTTTTTCCAGTGCAGATTCTTATTTAAATGATGATCAGGTACTCCTCTGCAGTTCTCAGGGCATAGAACTGGTACCTTTGAGAAAAATTAGTGATAAAATAAATTAGCTTTCACCTAGCACTGAAACTTTGTGCAGGTAAAATCTCATTCATGGCTATGAGAGTTTTTCTTGAGCAAGCTCAAGCCTGATGTAAGGAACTGGAACTGCCACTGTTTGTGGTCACTAAAATATTTTTTTAAAGAATGAAGAGGTTATTTTTTGTTTGTTTAGTGGTTTTTTTTTTTACTTACCAGTGACATACACCAGTAAGGCAAGCAATCATCCAGTATTAGGAAGAACATAAATTTAAACGTTGGGAAAAACTTTTCAGTTTGTCAGTAGTGTAAGAGACGAGTACAGTCAGAGAAATTACCTTAATTTTAGTGGAGAAAAAGAACGTGCCACAACCACCAGCCCTAAGAAACACCCAAAAAATTAAGTGTTAATGTAAACCTTCTTACCTATTGCCTTGTAAATTATTTCCCAATTCTAGCACTGTAGGGTATTTACAGTATGACTAAATTACAAATTATCCGTGTTCTTATGAAGGCCTGATGAGTGATTAACATTTTAATTAGAATTAGAGCACCAGCTTCAACAGCTAACAAAGAACACGTGTGTTCTTGTTTGCTCCACAATGTCACTGCATTCTGCACATGGTAGCATAGGGCATAACAAGAATTTTCCACCGTCTGGGATAATTTTTTATAAAATTTAAATTATTTAAATAAATAAGCCCAACCGGGACTGTACCGTGAAACTGTGAGTGAGAGAGGTGTTATAACAACTGGGGATCTCCGGAGGGGCCCAGGGCCAGTGCAACGCGGCTTCTCAGGGCCGCGTCCCTCCTGTCCCGCCTACCCCCAAGCACAGCTGAACAGCCTGTTCCCGTGCTCCCTTACCCTCCTCGCTGCTGACTAACAAGCACCGTAGTTACTAATTCCTTCTCTTTCCAGCCTTGTGGAGCACCCGCGCGTCAGGCGGCCGGGGATGCTGCGGGCTGCTGCCAGCCGACCTCGCACCGCTCCCCAGCCGCTCCTCCTGCGCCAGGCACAGCCGCCGGGTGCGCTCCCCAGGCCTGCTTCCCGCCGTGCCGCAATTCCCGGGAATGCCGTGAGGGCGGGGCCCGGCCCGCAGGTCCCGCCCCGTGACGCCGGTTGCCATAGCGGCCGCGCCGCCGGCCATGGCGGCCGAGGAGGAGGACGACGTGGAGTGGGTGCTGGACACCATCGCCGGCTTCCTGCGGGGGCCCGCCTGGTCCATCCCCATCCTGGAATTCATGGAGCACAACTGCGAGGGTGAGCGGGGTCGCCGGGGAGGGCAGGGCGGGCCCCCCGAGCCCACCGCCGGGGGCCTGTCGCGGGGCCGGGGTGTCCCTCCGGCCCCCGGCGTTGTGCAGGGACGCGCACTCGGCCCCTCCGGCCGCGCTCCCGCCGGGCGCTGCCCGGGGCCCGCGGTGTCCCCCGCGCGAGCCGTGCGTCAGGACGTGCCATTTGTATCCACTAGCTCGTCCTGGGATTATGGCATGGGTTTACGGCTGACACCGAGCGAGAGCTGCACCCTGCGGCGCCTCGGACCCCCGGCACGGCCTCCAGAGCTCTCCCAGAGCCAGGAGTTTTCCTTAGGAAACTGGGCAGGACAACCGAAAGCGCCGTCTGGTCTGTGGGACAGAGGAGGAGAAGGCCCAAAGTTAAATTCCTGCAATTATCAGGAATGTTGTCCGTTAAGAGGTGGAAATCCCTAAGTTTTAGTACCTCGCAAAAAATGATAGTCAGCACTATTAGTGGTTACCGGGGGTGTTTTGTAGGTGATCCTGTGTGTGGGGTTAGGTCGGAAGTAACTCCAGTTAAAAGTTCCACTTGTGCCTTCCTATTCTTGAGACAGTCAAGGCATAATTTGTGGAGCAGCCTGGGTAAAGTGGAAGGACAGGCCGTGAGGGGGCTGGGATTGTCCTGTAGCCAGGGGAGACCTGCGCAGGTTTGTGTCTGGAGAAAGGGAAGGAGGAAAGAGACTTTCTGATGTAGAGATTTGGCTAAATTATTTCTGCTGCTTACAGAATAATTTCTGCTGCCAAAAACCACCTGGATCCTTGTGGTAGCAAAGTAATGACAATTTGGGCAAGTCTGAAAGCAGTGCCTAAGCCCTTTGGAAAAACAAAGGCAGCTTTTGTTTGTGATTCTTGAAAAAAAATTGCTTCTCAGTTTCTCTCTGAATCGTTTCTACCGTCCCAAACTTCGCATGAGGCACGATTGTTGTGGGTCCGTAAGCCTTTCCCTCTTAAAACTGGGAAAAGAGGAAGGGAAAGCTCCTGGAGCCTTCACAGCTAGGAAGGGTTAGAGAAACCTAGACTGGAAGTTTTCTCCTGGGAAGTCTGCCTGAACTTGGGGTGGGCCAAACATTCTGGTTATCATGCAAAGGGTCTAGGTTTAGGTATCAAGGGAATTGATTTATCCCTCTCAGGAGCAATGATCCCTTCTCCTTAGAAGGTTGAGGGGAATTTACTGGCAGTAAGAAGATTTGTGGAATCGCTGTAAGTTTCCACATAGTGTGAGGCAGGCTCTCATGATGGTCACCTCCTGCTGTGCTGATTTTCATTGCTGGTTTTGTACTGACATACTTTGTCAGGACAGAATCTTCTGCATTCCCCAAGCATTTAATCTTTGGGCTGGACAAGCAAATTAGCAACAGTCTGAGTAACTGACAATAATTAGTGATTCCTCAAAAATACAATTTGGATTTTGGTAATCGGTGTGTAAGGACTTTATTTTAGAACTGTAGTTACTTGGGCCAAGTCCTTGCACTTCAACTTGTAAACTTATTGTAATGGTTTTCTATCTGTTAGTAAGTGTTTGCTTTCTCTCTCTCCCTCTTTCTGAGAACGTGATTAATTTTTTATAGCTTGATTCATTTCCTTTTACATCAAACTGAAATTAACACACTGGTGGGTGTGTATCATCCCATTTGAGGGGTGCTAGCCAAGATTTTCAGTTTTAACAGGGAAATAATGAGTGTCTCCCAGGACATCTATGTCCCCTGGCTTGTCTTGATACTGTGGTTCTTCAGATCTTTGTTCCTGTTGGGCAACCAAAGACTGTGCCAAAACCTTAAGGAATAATGACTATGTGATTCAGGAGCCCTGACTCAAGGAAATCCAAGGCCTCTGTTCCAAGTACTCCTTAAAGCCACTTACCTGGGAGGAGATGCTGACTGCAGCTCGCTTTCCTTGGCACTGAACCTCATCCCGTTGTGTCCCAAGCCTGGGGACAGAGCACGGCGTGTGCCAGCTTCCCGCTCCTCTCTGCAGCCGTGGGAGGAGGAGGAGGAACATCCCCTTGGTAGTGCCAGGCCAGCTGTCACTGAGGGTTGACATCCCTGTGTCACCCCTGCTTGGGATCCCCAGGGCAGGAAGGGTAGGAAAAAGGGAACAGAGAAACCAAGGTGAAGGTTGGGGTCTGCAAGAGCTGTGAGGGATCCCCAGCCAGGAGGAGACAACAGAGGCTGTCAAGTGTCTTCACCCTCCTGAGCTTGGTAATATGGTGATTGCCATAGGACTGATGTTTATAATACTTTTCCTACCATTTGAATTCAATCCTAGATATTTGTAAACCTTTTATTTTAATTTCTTCATAAAAAATTTTGCCTTGTGCAAAACCCACAAGCAATGTTGGTTTTCCAAATTATGATTAAAAAGCAGATTTTCCTCTGCCTTTGGGGGACCTGAACTGTGTCATTGGATTTCTGTCATTGCACTGCTGTGAGGTATTAGAAAGTGATGCAAGTACCTCCTGCTTTAGGAAGTGCCACCTCAGCTCACGCTGTGTCCAGGTTCGGAGTGATGTGGCCTCGGGGCTGTCACAGCTGGGAAAGGGAAAGATGTTGGACACCTTCAAAAAGTCACTCTAAATTTTTGTGAAGGTTACACAGATTCCACGGGCATCACCACCATCAGAGATGTCACATATGCATGAAGAATAAATCACACTCTTTCACCAATTTAAGCAGAAGTCCCATTCTTCAAATGACTTCAGAGGATGTTCCTGGGAAGTGACTTGTCCAAGTGGCTAATCTTGAAGGGGATTGAGGCAGATTTATTTCTAAGCCTCTGCTTTAATTGCCAGGTTTTACATTACCTCTCTTCGTTGTTGGCATGAAAAAAATGTAAATTAACCCCATCAAACCTTAGTTTTCAGTTTCTCTGATTTTCTGCTTCTTCTACCTATCCTGCAGCATTGAGATCATTTGCTTGAGTAGTTCCAGTCAGGAATTTTAATATGAATTTACATGAATATGATTAATATGGCCCATAGTATAGAAATGTCCATTTTTCCTAAATCAGGAGAGATAGAATTAAAATATAATTGAACTGCACCACATTTCCTCTTTGGGTTTATCTGGTTTTATGCAGAGAGGGACTCATTTTTCTGCATCACCTTGGCTTCTCATTACATGAATGGCATTAAAAAAAAAGTGGTTTAAGTCATTAATAAATAACATCTTCCATGTAAATACATGGAGAGTGAGAAACTTCCTGCTTGATGTGTCATCTGCTGCCTTGGAACAACCTTACACGGGTTCATGGGGTAATTACTGTATTAAAACTTACTTTGTAGTGAATGTATCTGCTGAATCCTCAACTTGCTTACAAGTCTATTATGAAGACTTTCCCAATATTAAATTATGCAGCTTTATTACTTATCAAAAGCACACACTTAGCCTGAGTGTGTGGAAAAACACAGGGCTCTTATAATCATGGCCTATATTTTCACGTGATTAAATATATTACCCTGTAAAGGTTAATCTTGCTATTTAGGGCATAAATTAATTTGTGGTGGTTTGTACATTGACTGCAAAATGTTTTTTCTTCCCCCTCCCCAGTTTTTGATGATGAAGAAGAAAGCAAGTTGTCTTACACAGAAATTTATCAGGAGTACCAAGCTCTGGTGAGAGTTATTCACTATTGGTGGTAAATTTCTAAGCAGAACAATTTAAAATGTTAAATGAGTATTTAGATGAACTTCTGATTGGGTTATCTTTGTTATTTAGAATTTTTCCAAGTGTTATTTAGAATCCTGTGAGTTGTAGTTGTCATAGGCATTTTTATGCCTAAAGACCAGGTACATAGAAAAGAAACTGACACAGTCATAGCTCTTAGGCTGTTTTACATATTTTTCATTAAAATTAATATATCCACTACCTTCAAGACTGTATTTATAAGCTTGATAATGTTATTTTCTGTCAAGTTAAAATGACAAACAGCAGGATGCCTGAGAAGACTCACAGCTGGTATTTTGTTCACTAATGAGTCTGAGAAATCTTTTGAATTATTTTTCAGTTATCAGGAAAAACTACAGGAGGTTTTTGGAGCTTAAATACCTATAAAACAATACATGCAGGTTTCTAACACACTCCTTCTGTAATGAGGCTGGGGAATACATGATATTAAAAAGCTTTGACTGAATAAATACAAACCAACATTCATTTCTGCTCTGACCCTAAAGGCTTTCAGGCACAGACTGGCAAAAATTCTTTTACTTACATCAAAAAACCATGAGGAATACTAGCCAGGAGTCTGGGGAAAAGGTACACGAGTGAGAATTCTGGAAACTGGAGAAGATACATTAAGGAGTAATCAAATTTAGCAATAAGAATGCTCATTTTGAACAGTTCATGAAAGCAAATGAAGCCCGACTTCAGAAAAATCAGTTATGCTATTGTAATGATTTTCCTTTGAGTTTAAAAACCACAACATCAGCAGAAAAGAATAGACAATCATGACAAAAATTCCTATGATTCTCAGGGAAAAACCTTAGAAGGTCAGCCTTTTATTGTTTTACAGGTGGAGAGATTACTAGAGGACTACCTTAAAGAAGTTGGAATTAATGAGGAGAAATTTCAAGAAGCTTTTTCTTCTCCTCTTGCAAAGACTCACACCTCACAGGTATTTGCCTTCATTAAGGAATGTATGGATTTAATTCTTATCTTCATGTTTTCACTTACACAGCTGGCAGGAGATGAAACTTGGCAAAGCTTTCATGGTGGAACTGTAATTTTCAATTGAACTGCAGCTGTAAACTTACACTGGGAAACCCAGTTTGGTCATAATATTATAATACTGTCGTAATGTTATTGTAGACATGTTCATCTAAAGACATGACCCACCAAGTCATTTTCCTGACCATGACCTCTTCTTGTATATCTGGAAAAACAGACAGATAGGAGAATGAAATATAATTATTAAAAACATGCTCCTCAGAATTGAAAAACCAAGCTAATTTCAAACAGACTGAGCTGGCTAGGATTTCTGTGGGGGTTTAACTTTGTGCATACCTTTCCTCCCCCAGGCCATTCTGCAAACAGTGTTGGCAGCAGAAGATTTTAGACTATTTAAAAAAATGATGGTACAGAAAAATATTGAAATGCAACTGCAAGCAATTCGAATCATCAAAGAAAGAAATGGTGAGAAGTGGTGAATGTGGGGGTTCACTGCAGGTTTTTAGTGTTGATGACTCTTTAAGCCATTCATAAATGAGTGTGGAATGCTGGTTCTGTTCCAGTTCAAGTTACTGGAAAACATCCAGTTGATGTTACAGGGACAGGGTTTTCATTACTTAGTCCTTGGCCTACACTCTCAGTGACAGCTCTCCATATTTTAAAGTTAACAGATTTTTCAGGTCTGTTTGTCTGAACTTCTCTGTGAAACTTGACTGAGTTTTCTGTTGCAGAATTTTGGTGACAATTCTGAGTTAAAGCAGTTAGAGCAGTTCCTCAAACGTGGCACTATCAATTGGAATTCTGCTCCTTGCATGGCAAAGATGTTGTAGTGTCTGCTGTGCTTTGCAATTCACACTGAAAAATCCATACAGAAAGCACAAGTTAAGGCCTTCATGATGCCAATACATGCATGAGAAAGAAGATAAAGAGAAAATAATCCACACCCAACTTTGCTGCTCCGGTGACGCTTCTGAAAGGATTTTAATCCCACTCCTTTCTTCCATGTCTTTAGTTTCACTGTTTTATCTTATTACTGTATGTGTGTTTTCCAGAGAATAATGTTTAAATTTCACCTTTCATAGAACAGCTAAACTGGGGATGCTTCAGGTGGCCACGGCTGAATTGCAGCCTGCAGGAAATGCCACATCATGGCCAATGCAGAGTTTGGCCTTAACTTTAGAGGTCAAAACTTTCATTGCCAGAAATCTTTGCCTTTTTCCTACCAGGATTTAGGACCTTTTCCTCTAGGATCTAGGACCCTTGTGGAAACAGTTTCAGAGGAAGAATTAGGTAGCTTTGGTTTTGTGAATGTGATTTTCTTGTGTTTGGGGGTTTTTTTTAATTTTATTTTCTTCTCTGCCCATTGGAGCTCAAAATCATTTTCTTTAGAATAATGCATAGATCTTGCTGTTCTTTTCCAGGTGTGTTGCCTGAGTGTTTGACAGAGGGTTCTGATGTATTCAGTGAAATTGAACAGGAAGAAATGAAAATACTCAGGGAGGTTCTAAGGTAAGAAACCCATCAGTCCCACTTTGTACGTTATTTTAAAACAAAGGTCTGTAGGACCTAACTCTTCCAGCCTTTTCCAGAAAACTGCCCTCATCTTCCAGATGACAGGAATATTCTTGTCAACATCCCAGCTGAGGGAAAATGGGTGGTGCTGGGCAGTGGGTGTGCTCAGGAATACTGAAATAGTGAGTGAGAACTGCTGCTGTGATCTGAGATGTGTGAGATCAATACAACTTCTGCAGATTGTCCCCCACTCCCAGTTCACAGACACATAAACAAAGAACAGCAGATGAATCCATCCAGGTTATATTGGATAGTGCTATTTTCCCCTCTATATTCTGGAAATACTTCCCTTCCTGTCTTTAAATTAGCAAATGAAAGAAAGGGATGGATAAGCCCTGGAAATTCTTACACAATTATTTTTGCACAAAGATAGTTGAGGACAGTGGCCTCTTGTGTGTTTATCCCAATTATTTATTTCTATTAAGAGTTAAGTTGTGGAAATATTTTGGATAGTGACAAATTCACATTACCTTGTAATTGCTTTGAAAGTCCTCAAATATTTAAGCAGTGTTAAAATTTCCCTGGAAATCACTAACGCTAAAGGAGTTTTGAGTATTTACTCATGTTTGTTGTTACAGAAAATCTAAGGAAGAATATGAAATAGAGCAAGAGAGAAAGAGGACTGAGGAAGTGAGTATCTTACCTTTGGATGAGAGTTATGGGGCTGATTAAGAAATCCCTTGATATTCCTGTCCTGGCTGTGCCTGGATCCCTGCCAGGCCGTGTGTTCCATCAATGCATGTATCCCACAAGAAGCATATTCCCTGATCAGCACCCAAATCCTGAAATCCTGGTAACGGGTGTCAACCTTTCAGATCCAGAGGGCAGCTGAATTACTAATATTGTCAGGATCAAAGACACTTCCAAGTGTAAGCTGCTTGGAGATGACAGCACTCATAATCCTGCAGGAATTACCTTCAGGATCACTTGATAGACAGTGTCGCTATTCATTAAGTGTTCACAATACAGAACTAATCACCAGGACCCAGAAATCCTCTCCCAGAGAACATCCCTTGGTATCCATCAGAGCAAACCACAGAGAAAGGAAACTGAGTGTAAATGGGGACTGGCCAAATTGAGGAATCGTGGCAATAAGCCTCCCCTTGACTGGGAAAACAGGCAGGTTTATCTAAATCTCTGTAGACCACCAAGAATATCAATATTCTTGATAAACAAGCCAGATTGCAGAGGCCCCAGTCGAGTTCACCTGGCCACAGAAGGTGATAGTGTTCAGTGATACGTTTTTTGTTAAAAGAATGTTTTAACACAACTTCATATTTTAATGAGTGCTGGGGGCTTCTAACATGAATTATGTGGCTCATGAACAGCATAGATCTTTCCTGGGCAGAAATTCTGAGAGATGGGTTGCATTGTCTGTAGTGTAAACAACACAATTTTAACTGGAAGTTCTTTTGGGAGATTGCTTTGTGTGGGCAGTTCAGTGCCTGAGGTACAGTGCCAGGAAGTGTAACACTTGGGTTTATTTGTTTTCTAACTCAAGACACGTGCTAAACTCAGAGCTCCAGATGTTACCCACAATTTTCCAGGAGATCCGAGAGAAGCTGTAAAAGTTAAGGAATCCACTGAGGGAGCTGAGGATTCTGAAGAAACTCCAAAATGCCCATTAGGTAATTTTAGTGGGGGAGCAATGCTGGGTGGGCAACATGATGCTGGTGTTAAATTATCCAAGAATCCACTGGTATCAAGATTTTAAGAACTTGGCTGGATAAGGCTGTGAGTGAAGTGTGTTTGCACAAGGTGCCCTGCAGGAATGCCGTCCAACACGGGATGGTTTTCTGTTTTATTATTTTTATCTGATGTATTTCTGTTCTAATTGTTTTCTGTGTAAAATTACTTAGAGGGATCTCATAAATCTACAAAAGAAGACCCAAAACCAGTTTGCCCAGTACAAAAAGGAACTGAAAACTTACCTCAGCCCTCTTGTACCAAGGGGAAAGAAGACACCAAGAAAAGGCCTGCTGGGAAAGGTTCAGAGAACACAGTGCAAAAAGCTGGGGTGAAAGGACCTGTAAGTTCAAAACAAATAAGGAAAAAAGCCAAACATAGAACTATAATGCAAAAAGAGAGGATTACATGTAGTATATATATATATTAAAAAAATGGTATTATACTTAAATACAGATTTTCTGTTACTGTAATCAGGTGGGTTTGGGTTATTTTGGGGTTTTTTTTAAACCAACATGTAAATACTCTTTCATGTCATTTGGACTTTAATTAGCAAAAGTTCAGCTCATGATTTCTGGTTTCAGAGTAGAATTCAGCATTCAGTCCTTTGGTAATTTCTTAGGAGACAGCTCTGACTTAAAGCCTCAACTTGGATTTGTTTTCGCCTGGTAATTTTGGAAGCAAATAGGATGTAAATGTGCTTTTCTCGCACAGGATATTGATACCAAAAAAAAAAAAATTTTAATTTTTTTTTCCCCCAGAATTTATCAGAAACTGAAAAGCAGCAGCTGAAGCAACGTGAGGATTACCTAAAGAAGAAACGAGACCTGCTGCTGGCTACGAAGAAAGAGTCAAAAAGTAATGTACCACCAGCACCAAACACTGACCAGAAAGAGGAGGGATCACCTGCCAAAGAGGTGAAGGACTTTCATATAAACCCACGGGTGGTTTCAGTGCAGGTGTCCATGCTGCTGCTGAATAGTGGGAATGGGTTAAAAAGAACAAGGAGAGGGAAGTATTTCCAAGTTACTGCTTTTGCAGAAAGTTTCTTTTTGCACTGGAAGTTTCAGTGATGAAGTTGGCATTGGTTTGCTTCAGCATCATCAAACGCTCATGATTGACTTCAATTTCTGAATGGATGAAATGCCAGTTTGCTCTTAATGTGGGACCTACTGTTTGGGCTCCTTCAATCTCAGGGATTTCTTTTACTTCTGCAAATGCTTGAACACTCTCTCAAAAAAGAGGAAAATACTAGAAGACCTTGAAACCCTCTTACATTACAAAACAATATAATAATTGTTCTATTTCAAACCCAAAAATCATTACTCTCCTTTATAGAGCAAGTACTTAAGGGCATGTACTTAATTCCAAAAACTTTCTATTGCCTCAAATATTTTTCAGAGTTGCTGAGCACTTTATTATGCTCATAAGGTGCCCCAAATTCTGGTGACTGGGGAGCCTTCAGGACAATTATTCAGTAGGAACTGAAGCTGAGGTTGGGGCTCCCAAAACAAGGATCAGGGCAGTGGGAGAGGGTGGGGCCCACGGTGGGGGCTGGTACTTGCCAGGAAAACTGCTCATTGCAGTGTTGTTTTCACTGTTTTTAGGAAATGTCAGAAGAGAAGCAAAGGCTGCTCCAGAAGAGGAAGATGCTTGCAGAAAAGCTAAAAGAAGAAGTAATTAATAAGCGGTAGTTTTAAGAGGCTCATTGCTGACCCCAAGAACAGAAGGATGTTTTAGAATAAATTATCAGTAAGTGAAGGGATTTCCAATATTACACTCGGATTTATAGAGCTTTCAGACGAGCAGCTCAGTACCTGGTAACTCCCTATTGCAAATGACACTGAAATACACCATGAACACTCCTTTTCCAGAGTGCTGGAAGCTCCCTGCCTTTGTCCCGCAGCGAGGCCGTGCCATCACTGCAGAGCACAGCCCTGCTCCAGCCCTGAGCCCGGAGACAGAGATGGAGAGCTGGGAAAGGAATTCCTGTGGCAACAGCTCTGAGCTCAATGCTTTAACTTCTTCATTTTAACAGTGCAGAACTTGGTTCCTTTCATTAGCCCGTTATAAGCAAATGGCTTTTTCAGCTGCGCAGTGTAATAAAGTCTGATTTCACAAGGAAGTGCACCCTCGACCATCTCATTTTTGAGAAAGCCAATGTACCTTGGGAGTCAAGACATCCACAAATTAACTCCAGGTTACAGCGTTTTACAGGCTTTTGGGGCAGTTTCCCAGTCCCCAGGTCCCAGTTTGCAATAAATGCAACTTTAAGTAAAAGGAGTTGCTTGAGTTTGAAAGCTGAGGCTGTTCCCAGCAATTCACTGCCAGAGTAGCAGAAATCTTTTAAAGTCCTTTACTCATCTGGCTGTGAAAAATTTGGAGAGAGGAAAGAGGCTGCCCTTTGCCCATGGCATCACCTCACAGACTGCCACAGCAACTCCCAGGAAAAGAGACAAACCCACCCAGTCGAGTTTCATGGAATTTTATTAAATATTAAAATAGCATTTGGAACTGGAACACATTGGCAGATGTTGTGTTCTTTCCCCAAAAGAGTGGCAGTGGAAGGAGCCCAGGCAGGAGAACACGGCTGCCCAAGAGGGCAGACTGGGAACTAGCACTGAGGGGTGACAGGCCCGGGAAAAGCCAGAGTGTGCTGGATGTCACCTTCTCCCGGGATCGCAGGTTGGTGTTTAACAGGACATCTAATGCCACTTCAGCCAGTCCTTTCCTAGAACTATAAAAATTCATGACATTCTTGGTTTTGCTGTGAAAAATCTCCTGTTTTGTCTAGCATGTTTTTAAAGCTCCTGCCGTACCGCAGCAGGCGTTGGGGTGGTGAGGAGCAGAGCAAGGACTGACGCTCCTTGGGAGTCCCACAGAGAACTTGGCTTGGGAGGCTGTTGAAGAGAATCGGGAACGTGGGTCCACGCTCCAGGTGACGCCACTTCTCCTCCTCAGGTGAGCGAAGGCACATCCCAGGTAACTGCTGCTCTCATGGCCTGTGAATCATCTTCACTGATGGAGAGAAAAGACCCACTGGGAAGCAAAGCAGCCTAAGAGTGAGCACATGAGGATGATGCCGAAGCTCCTCTTTACTGGCAAACGCTTCCTTGGCTCCGGAGCTGACGGGGTGTTCCATCAGAGTCCTGGGCCGGGCGGCCTGCAGCTCTCCAAGGACACCACCACTGGCCCCAGGTCCATCAGAGCACCTGTGTCTCGCTTACGCATCGGCAAGAGCTCACCCATTCCCTCTGGGATTCCATCCAGGGGTATGGAGTTACTTTGAAATCTGCATGGATAACTAACCTTAAACAATATCCTACAACAGCCACATTGAAAATTCTGAGTTCACTTACCATGTGTAACAAACCAAACAAAAGCAATAATTATGGAATTACAGGGTCACATTTTAATTCCTGAATTTTACAGTTCAGCATTATCATCACCACATGTATACAAATGGTGTAAAACAAGTACAGTGGTATCTTTAATACAAAATAAACTTCTGTTTTATGGAAAAAACTATACTTCATATCTACACAGACAGCCCATCTTTTTCCAAACAAGAGCTAAAATTAAAACTAACTACAAAAATCTCCAAAACAGAGAAACTGCTTCAGTTTAAACTATTCCAGGAGAAATGGACCCATAACACATATTACAAGAGTGATCTATGTGGTGGATTGCAGCTGGTTCCATCTTTTAACATCTGACACAGTCGCTGGGAATCTCCTCTCACTTCGTCATGATCTCAGATCACGTATGGGCAAACTAACATTAAAATATTTACAGTTCATGTGCTGCTCTTGAAAATAAAACCTGGACTGTTTGCCTCTGTCACCTTGTCATGAACTCACCTATGTGGAATGTGCTTTTGTGTTTTAAAAAAGCAGCTTTTGTACCACCCCCAGGTTCAGGTGCTGCTTGTGGATTCCGCCTCCAAGCCCTCAAGGTGTTCTCTTGGCAATAATCCCATCTTGGTCCGAACTGACTTTGGTGTTAAAATGCTGCTCAGTCCATCACTATGAAAAACCTGTGAGTGTTTCTTATTCCCCCCTCACCCATGCACTTTCAACTCCCAAACAGGGAAACGGCTGCTCCGAGAGGAGGCAGTCCTTGGAACACCGCGGAACGCGGTTGGAATTCGGGCTCTTCCCAACCTGAAGCCAACAGCTGTGGGATGTGCTGGGTACAGCCCCACCGTGACACAAGCAGCTCCTGGAGACCCTTGGGAAGCCACTGCTCCTTGGCAGAGATATTTCTGGACGTCTCACTGACAAAACAAGCAAAACTTTCCATTTTGAATCCAGATTCCATTCTCTCCTCTTGGAAAATACAAATTAAAACTTATTTTAACTGTTTTAAACAACTCAACATGCACTATAACTGCAGTGTCCCTCCCTCCAACCATGAGAAATGCAGTTTAGTTGGTAATAAATGGTCCCAAAATATGGATTGTTCTTATGCAAACAGAGTTAGTTTTCCCTTAAAATTTTTTTAAAAGAGGCATTGCTAAAAGAACACAACTGACAGCACCATTACAAAATTAAGATTACTGGGTTCAAAGTTTAAGCTTGAATTTTATTTCTTTTCCTAGTTCTGTTAAACACTGGGGAAACCCTGCAATATTTTTTAAAAAGTGTTACCATACCTTTCCCTCCCCCTTTCCCTCCCGACACCTGAGACTTTCCTTGCTGAGAAGCCATCATCCAGGTTCTTAGAATACTAACCCACCTTTTTTTTTAAATTTTTCTTTTTTTTGACAGCCTGAATGGCAGACTCCTTACTTTCTAGAAAGACATTAAGTTCCTTGGAAGCTTTGTGTTTACAGAACTAACCCTTTCTAGCTGATACACCGAGTTTCTTTTGCTACTCCTTGTATTATCTTATATACTCATGGGAGAAAGCTTTCTGAATCAGATTCTTTTTAGCTCTTAAAAACAGTTGCAGCATTTGAAACCCCGTAATGAAAGTTCTTATTCCAAAGTTTTGGTTTCTTTTATGAACCCAGACGAGGTCTTTTTCTTGGAGATGTCTCCTCCTCTTCATCATCATCTTCATCATCAGGATAATCCACTAGCCCAACTAGACTTCCCTGCCAATCAGAAACAAGGAAAAAGGAAATTCTCACATTGAAAAAAATACCCAGGAATGTGCAACTTTAGTACTCAACCTCCAGCCAACCTGTCCGGGACACACCAGGCTGCAGAAGGTTTCTTGGTGATGCCTTTGGCATTCCAAGTCCCATTTATCTGGAGAGTGGATTTGAGCCTCAAGCTGCAAAAAGTACTGGAATTTCCTCGCCGCTCTGGGTTTGGACTGAAAATTGTTTAAAAATCACCTTTAGCCCAGCTGGACAGACACGAACTCCAACGTGCAGGCTTGACATCCCTTTGGCTGCTCAGCCTTAGGGTGGGAAGGCAATTCCTGCCACGCTTTTCTGTAGCTGCTCAGGAGCTTGAGGGCTGAGGACTCCAATAATGCACAGCTGAGTCAGGCACCACAGAGGGGTCACTCACTGCATCTGTCTCCTTAAAAGCACTCTAATTCCCAATCTGGAGGGGCACTAACAGAGTTCCCAAAACCCCCAATTTCCTTTGTACATCAGAGCAGCAACTGGGCTGGGAAAAAAGTGGCAACAGTGAAATGATGCAGAGGATACGGGATGAGACTGCACCCACCAGCTGCCAACAGAGTCCAGCCCTGCTCAGACCTCCCCAGAGCAGCCAGGGATTCACTGGAGGGCTCAGGGTGAATTTATCACCAGCTCAGCCCCACTGCCCACAGGCTGTTACTGCTGTTACCCTGGGACAGCCCTGCACCAGGACAGCCCCACACGAGTTCTCCCACCTTGGGGGCCGGCACCGCCGGGCTCAGGGCCGTGTTCTTGGAAGAGGAGCCGTTGGAGCTCGCTGGTGATGTCTGAGCTGCCACAGATTTGCTGTTTGCACCGTTCGCACCGTTGGCTGCGCTGGCTGAGTGGGAAAAAGTGAATTTGAATCCCCCAGCTGAAGTCCTTTTTGGAAGATTTTCTTTGTCTTCACTCTCCTTAGCTGAGGGACAAACATTGCCACACTTAGGTATCAGCTGCACACCAAGGAGTACAATCCACATCACAGTGCAATCGCGGGGCAAGAGCCAGCAGGTTTTTTTGGTTCCAATTCTGCTGCAATTCTCAGTTCCCCAACCAAGCCCATCCTGAGCTCACCAGCAGCAAACTGAGCAGGGCCTGGATGCTGAGGGCACCAGGGACATGCCTCACCTGGAGCACACAGGCACATTCAAAGTCCTGCTTTTAAATGGCATTTAAACCAGATGCGTGCTCCAAGCAGTTCAACTTGTTATTTTAATCCTTGAACTGGCTTGCAAGGACACGTTTGGATCTCATGACTCAATCACACAGAATACCCTGTTACTGCTGCTCGAGGTACAGAGCACAAACCACAGCTTGGTTTAGGTGATACTCCACGTATCTGCCATGGAGCACTTCCAGTGCCAACGAGCTCAAACCGAGTAAATACCTTTTTTAGTTTCCATAAATTTTTCATAGCTATCTGGAAAATCATCCTCCTGTTTTGACTTCTCAACTGGAGGTACAACAGCTTCGCCTTCTTCCTCTTCATCTTCATTGAACCACATTTCTTCATCCTCCTCCAAGGCTCTGGCATCCCTGCGGAATCTATTGCTACGCAATATGGATGGGACACTGTAAGAGACACACACAGTGATTCCAGCTTGGCTGCCGTTTCAGACTCGGGACCAGAAACGCCTTCCAGAGTTTTAGAGGGAATTCACTGTATTTGAGAAGGCAATCCAGCTCCACCTCTGGTTCTGCCCTCACCCCAACGCTCACTAACACCCCAGATGATGATGAGCCAGACCGAATCCCAAATCAGAGCAACATTCTGCTCCTCTTAAGCTGAGCATTTTCTGAACATAACATTTAGTCCACTGGCCAACATCAGCTCTACTACACTTGGCCATAAGGAAAGGCAGATGTGGCTTTCTTCTACTCCAAGAAGTTTTCACCAAGAATGAAACCCAACCCCAATCCCAGCCTGCTGCTCCTGCTGTCCTCTGGGAAAGAGAAAAGCAAGGAGCAGCCCTGCAGAGTGGCAGCCACTGCCAGGCTCAGAGCACAGAAACTGGGGCCTACCTGTTCAGCTTCTGGCTTTGTCGGTCCTTTTCTTGCTCGTATTTTGTCTTCAGTCCCTTGAACGTCTGAACATACTCAATAGATTCAAGTGCATTATAGAAGTTTTCAACTATATGTGCAATAAGGGACTTAATATCTTCCTGCAGAAGAACAAAGCACGGTTTCAGCCTCAAATAGGCACAGGTAGAAGTTCAGAAAGCTTTTGAGTTTACTTTGGAAAGTAACTGATTTCTTGCCCAGAGCCAAAGCATTATTGTACAGTATTATACAAATGTGAAGCATGAAATCAGATTTATCCTTAATAAAAGAGATGAGATCGAGAAATACTTATTAGGCTTCCCACAGAAACAGACAATGGACTCAGCAGTGTCCCAGCTGTATTTGTGACACTTCTGTTAAACCAGGATACTTCATGTAGGACAGCTGTGCCCTGTTCTCCCCACAAGCTCCAGCTCTCCCCAGTCCTCAGCAGTTACAGCAGCTCATGTGGGACCAGGAACCCTTTGGTGAGTCCCCCCTCTAACAAGTCTCTCATCATACCAGGCAAATCCTAACATTCCTAATGTTCTTCTTGCTGGAAAAGACAGCAGCTACAATATCCTACAACTCAAAACCGCCCTTCACTTTCACAGAGCACAAGGATTCCCAGCGAAGCCTCCCACACATCAAGGCACTGGCAGCAAGTGGCTCAGGAGCTGCTCTAAGTCCTTGCTTTTCAAGGAGCTGGGTGCTCCTCCAAGAGCTGGAGCTGCAGCTGGACTCACCACTCTGATGAACTCAAACAGCTCAATCACGGCAGAGTTGAGCAGGTTGTACCGAGTGCCGTTATCCAGCAGGGCATTGATAACTGGCTCAAAGAGGTTTCCCTTGGTGATGTAACGGTTATAAAATTCATCTTTCAGGCCAATTATCCTCCTCATAAAGCGAAGAGCGCCTGTGGGAATAAAAATTCAAGGAGTTAATAACCACATGCCAGGGCTCGTGGAAAGAACTGAAACACCTGGTGTTACCCAGAGGAAGATGCACCCCAAACCCAGAGCATTAAAATCTCATTCACGCTCATTAACACGAATTCCAGGTTCAAGTGTACACCAGAGCACCTTCCACACAGTGCACACCAAGCCTGGAAGAAGGAAGTCACAACAGCTCCATACTCACACAAGGCCAGAAAGGTGTGTTTTGAATTCATCAATACCAGTACTCTTCTTAGCAAATCTTTGTTCATAATGTAGTTCTTGATGTGATATGTGTGATGTTCCACACAAAAAGTAAGCAGCTCCAAAATTAAGGCAAGTAGTTGTGCTGTTTGGTAATTATCTGCAAGAAAAATGAACAATTTAAGCTTTCAGTAGCAAGGCTGACTAGGAAAAAAAACCCTCAGTAACTTAAAACCAGATGAAAATGTTCCTTCGGCTTCCAGCTGTCCCAAGTGAAGCAAAGCCCTTGCATCTATTTCAATAAAAGGCATTAAAAGAAATAAGGTATGGGCATACCTAACTTTTTTTTTTAATAGAACGCCATACACAGCACACAAGTAAAGTTTCAAAACTCAAAGTCAATTCAAACTCACCAGGACAAATTGTATTACTCTTAGTGGATCCAACTACTGCATCTGATAGAGAGAAAATAAAAACAGGTATCAGAAAAAGGTTTTCAAAGCACTGTCAAGATATAAAAGATGGGGATAAACAATAAATTCTACCAGATGGTCAGATTTTTCATCAGATCCAAAGTTTCTGTGAGCTACAAGGACATAAACGTGCAGCAAGAACGCAGCCAGGTGAGATTTCTGTATTTAATTTACCTTACAAAGTTTTAAATCCATCTAGGTGCAAACGTATAACCTAAAACGTAGGAATATTACATAGAATAAAACCACCAACTAAATGTTTCAAATAATGCATTAAAATGAGTACTAGATTTTAGATGGAACGTGCAGAACTGTTTTTAGCTTAGTATTTGAGACCTACAGAGACACTCTGCTGTACAGGAAGTATTTTTGCAAGGCATTTAACAATTGTATATTTGCATGATGAGCATCAAGGAAGTGCATCTTTCACAAAGCACAGCACCAAGCTACAGAAGCATCCAGAGCTGCAGGAAAGAGCTGAAAACTGCTGCCCACAGAAGCCCTGGCCCTTCTGTGCGCTTTTCCACAAGTGCATTCCCAGCTGGCATCACAGGCTGATCCCTGGCACCAGCACTGTCAGCCACTGCCAAACACTACAGGCCTGCAGGGAGGAAAAAGAACATGGAAATATTCAGTACCTTTTTCGCATTTATCTTCTGATGTATTGGCCAGAAGCGGCGCGGTGAGAACGTGCATACAATGGTTATAGAAGAAATTGAGAAATTCACTCTTTTCTGTTTTCTAAAACAAAAATAACTTTATTAAACACTGGGATTTGTACACAGGCTTTTAAGTAAGAAGGAACAGTAACACGGGAAACAGCCCACACAGAGTTCTATTGGCTCTGTCAGGTCTGCCTGTGTATTTGTTGGGCCTGCAGGACCATCTTTGCTAAGAGAAGATCAGTTTCTTCATTCTGGGACAACTAACCAAGCTCACCATCACCAAAAAAATCCCCACCATGCAAACATCTACTGGAAAAACATCAACAACTCAAAAAGCTTGACAAAACCTTTTTTAATAAACACCTGCACAATGCCCCAGAATAGAAACTTTAAGCTTATTTTTGGCTTGTTTGAATTCAGTATCAGAGCAAACACAGAGAATATCAGGTTTTCAGCCTTGCTTTTGTGTCTGCACCCGCTACATCTCCTTACATTGGCTGTGGCCAGCATATTCTCTGGGTCAATCAGAGTTCTCAGCAGCCCCATTAACTGAACAGCTCCCCCGAGCTCAGGATCCGTGTCACAGATCATCTGCTCAATGACCACATTGATGAGGAGGATGTCCTGCAGAAAAATCCCAAACAAACACACCACCAAACAATTAGACACAGTTTCCGTAGAGGAAAGTAATTTCCATAGTTTCTGTCATTTTTTGAAGACAAATTTAAATGAAATTGAAGAACTGAGAGTTGCATTTGGATACAGAAATTCTGTTAAGCACAAGCCTCCACACCTACAATCCTTGTTAGTCAGACCTCCAAAACTGTAAACTCACGCAACACCAACAAGCTCAGAAGTGTCTGCGTATTAAATCTACTTTTTCCTGTATTTCTAGAGGTTTGTTTTGATATTTTGTTTGTTTCCTGCTAGCCCAAAGACTGGTATATTCAACAAACTGCAAACCACTGTGACTTACATCATCACTCTGCTGGGCCTCCTGCATCACAAATTCTCGGACCATGGATGGGCTAAATTCTACTAGATAAGAAAATATATCTGTAGCAGCAGATCTAACTTGCAGATCATCCATTCCCTAATAAAAAGAGAAGTTGGTTAGCAAGCACAAATTATGTTTGGTATTTATTATCAAGTACAACTGCAAATAATAGTAGTTCGAAGTTTTGAGAACATCTCATTACAGGACTTTCTACGAGAAACACAGTAGTAGGGTTACAGAAAAACAACAATAAACCAGCAAAATGAACTGCAGTGGTCAGGGAGCAACAGCTGCTTCAACTAGAGGAGTGAAAGAAATTCCATTTTCCCACTGCTGATTAGGACAGATTAATCTGCTAACACAGGATTACGGGATCTTTCGGGAGGAACCAGCCAACAGTTCAAGATTATCTAAAAATACTTCTCCGGCCCTGGGCCAGCAACAACCACAACAACAATCCAGCTGCCACAGGACAAAGAGCCACTTCCAGTTCTTACACCCCTTGTCCCAAGGACTGCACTGACCACAGGCTCACACAGAGAGAGTAAAAATGCCCAGAGCACTTGAGAGCCGGGGGCAGCCTCCGGACTGGGAATGCTCCAATCAACTCCCACTCCCAGCACAGCAAAACTGCCACAGAGGGCTCAGCAGAGCCAAAACTGCTTCAGTGGCTGTGGCTCTTCCACTTGGGTTAAAATCAGCTTTAAGCTTCACTCACCATTACAATTTCAAGGGCTGGAAGAATTCCCAGCTTTGCCAACGTTTTGAAAAACGCATCTCTGTTCTGAGGTTGTAATGTCTGAGAAAAGGCGCAGAATTCTTTGAAAAAGTTCACCTGTTGCATAGGGAAAAAGGAATAACAGGTGTATTTGGGTCAGAAAACTGAAAGGAGGAAACGGCTACATTTTGTGGCAGAGTTTGTGTGCTGGCTGATTCTACAGAAACCCCCCAGTGACTGCAGAAGAGTTTCACTGTTTCTCCTTCATCCCTCTCAGGTAGAGCCTTGGAGGCACCACCGGGAGCTGGGACTTACCAGTTCACACCGTTTGTCATCGTCTGTAGCTTCATCTGTTAATTGTGCAAAAACTTCCGATAAAAACTTCTCGTCTTCCTGTGCAACACACAAAAGGAAGACACCTTACACAGCGCCTCTGGAAAACAACTTCCACCTTTACAGGATCCAACCCTGCAGAAGTCCAGCTCTCCACCTCTCCATCCAATTTATCCCAAAGAAGGCAACTGCCAGAGCACACATCCAGTGGGATCATTCCCAGGGCATTGTTTAAGCACTCCCTCTGAGCAGCAGAAGCAGCTCCAGGAGACCAGAGCCAGGTGAAGCTGAGCTCAGTGATAGTCCCTAAAACTGCAACTACACAGTGCTAGCCATGGGACAACTCTGCAGCCGTGTCCCCATTACCTTTCTTACAATAAAACAATCTCTCCCACCTGCAGACCCTCTGCTTTGCCAAGCTGGGAAACTTTATGGACTATAACTGGCTTTTCATATTCACATCCTCTACTACCAAGAGATATTTAAGTATATACAGGACACCACCTCACTTCTTGCAAAGCATTTCAGTTACCCCATTGTGTAAGATTAAGAAGTACCCAAAAACCAGGGTGAGCATCGGCCTCTCTCAAGCGTTTGGGCACTTTCTGCCCTTTGATTATTCTACACTCTTTCACATCGAAAACAGTGTTGGCATTCTCTCAAATCAAATGTTTCTGTTACCTCGTAAAGACAATATAAATCTGCCAGCAAACAGTAACATGCTACAGCTTTACAAAATTTTGCATCACTGTACCAATTCAACTCAATAAACTTGTGCATTGAGCAAAAACGAACAGAATAGCAGCATTCCAATAAATGTACATGAACTTTACATTGCATACCACAGAGTGTGCTTACCTCTCTGTTTTGCTGTGTGCTGTCACTGAAATCTCTGTGCTTTATTAGGGTAACTTAATACAGAATTTTTACAGTTACAGCAATGCCAACCAAAGACTGGCAAACTTTTTCCTGACAATTTTAAGACGTGGGGAGAGAAGCGCTTTACAAACAAATGATACCTGGAATCAACATCACAGGGAGTGCAACACACACAGATTTAGTAGTTTATTTTAAGCTTTGCTGGCTTAAACAGCTTAATTAAGCCTGTTACAAAAAAAAACCCCAAACCATACTACAATCAACAGCAGGTATGGTAGAAAATCCCTACAGCAGAACACCTGAGCACAGAAATATCTCCTGCTTATCTAAGGCTGCTACACAGCCTAGTCTTGTGTCCTAAAGCACAGGGTGGATGGAGGTTCCTTTCCCATGTGGCTGCCCTTCCATCAGCGGCAGCACTGGGATCTAGTGCTCTGTGGCACGTAGAAAGGAGCTTTGCTGCCGTGGCAAACACAATCTGCTGCTCCTCTAGACTGCCTTCTCCCAGGGAGCTTTGCCAGTGTATTTAGGGTAACAGGACGTCCAATGTGTTCCCCAAACCCAAAGGAGCTTTAGAGTTCTTGTGCCCAGCAAGCTGATTTACAGGGCTGTGAAAGCAGTCCTGGACCTGAGGTCCCCACCACCAGGGAATTTTCCTCAAGTGTGCTATGACATCTTTTCCATGTGTGCTTTCTCCTCAGTCTGTAATTCTCAAGGATCAACATTATTTGTAAATCATCACACACCTCAATTACAGACTTTAGAACAAGCAGGCAAACCTGTGTGCCACATACTCCATCTATGATGGCAAGGACAGCCACGACAGAAAAAGAACTGACAAAGAACTGTCAGAGGATTTCAGAACCTTCTGTAAAGAGCACTCGAGGTAACAGCAAATCAGAATTCTCTGTTACAGCACAATTAAACATTCAGTACTGTACAGCCTCAATGAAAAATAAAGAACCCTACAGACTTAATCTCTGAATGCAAACAGGACTGTGGCCTCAGGAGAATAATACTGCATTTATTTTTAGTTTTTGAAAATATATGCAAAAATAATTTAAAGGAAAATCTTAACACAAAGCCATTAATTTTGCAAGAGAGATTTAATTTTTTCTTTCTGCTATTGAGCCATGAAGAAGAAAGTACAAAGAAGCCAAATAGCATACTCATGCAATCCTCTGCAATTATTCAGTTTTGATTTATTTTCCAGTCCTGTACAGCACTCTTTACCATATTTCACCCATATCTGAACTCATTAACGTATTCCATATGGATACGTTATGTCTCCAGTGCCCCTCTCTTTCCACCATTTCTACTTCCTTCCTCTTCTCAACTCTTCTTGGTGTTTCATAGAGGCTCTCCACACTCACCCCAAGAGGTCTGTGATCTGTCCTACACAAATGTACCATTTCTGGACACAGATAAACACAATAAAGCCACTCTGGTACCCGTTAGTTTGCACAACACAGCACCAACTGAAAACCCCAAAATGCCATGAAGTTCACACAGCTCGTCAATGAGGCTCTTTCCAGGGTCCCAACCACCTTGGAACCTGCTTCTGACTACAAAGTGTGCAGGACAGCTTTTCACAAAGTAACAGCTTGGTTATTTATTAGTTATTACTTCTGGATATATATTCTCATAGCATGAAAAAAACCCAGCAACTAATTACTTAATTTTTAAGACAACATGAACATTTGAAATTAGTACCATGATGTAACAGTAGTGAAAGAGAAATGCATCTGAACATGCTCTTTTGAATCACAGATCCAGAATTTGTCACAAAAACAGCACAATGTCCCTAATACAGAATACATGAAGTTGCCTGTTCCCTAAATACCTACACAAACTTGACCAAAAGGCGTATGTTGCTTGAGAATCAGGGAGAAGAATCTTCAACTTTACAGCCCATTAAAAAATATTAATACACTCACCTGAAATGTACCTTTTCAAAATACAAAATCAAAGGTATCAGAGAGCAGTGGAAGCATTCAAAACATTGTGCAAATGGAAGTGTGTGTGATTAACTGTAATCCATTCTGAACCTACAGCTACAGGTATCTACACACAATCCATCTAGACCGTATCAAAAACCACTTACCTGCAACATACTGACAATCTCAACTTTGTTGAAGAAAATAAAGGAAGTGAGGGTAGAAAGAAAATTCTCTTCAAAAACAGATGGTGTTGGCAAGATGATGTCCTGAATATACTGTACCCTGTAAGTCTGGTGGATTTTTTGCCTGAGTTCAGAGTCTGTAATAGGAATAACCTCCTTAAATTTTGCTGTTTTGGTCAAGAACTCCCTGTGCCGTTTTGGCTGAGCCAAAGAAGGATCATACTCGAGGCATCCGACCACATCCATAATACACTCGTCAGAGAACATCACCTCAAACAGAGTTGCTTTGTTGAGGAACAAAATCCCTCTAATAATTTCATACAAATGATGCAAGCCTTCGGTGTTCTCTAAATTCTCGCAGACTTGGAAAAGCTGTAACAGTTTTTTAATGTAGCCTTCGTTCTCCAAGGCCAGCGCCAGCTTTTCCCTACGGATGGGTGAGGAGAGAACAGAGGTAACTAGGTCAGCAATCTCTTCAAGTTTGTTGAGTTCACAAGTAGGAAGGTCAATCAGAGGACTGGTTTCAGGCATTTCCTCTATGTGTTCCTCTTCTGACTCAATAAGGTCCTGCGTGACTTCCACTGAAGGATCCTTACCCTGAACCTAAGAAAGAGTGCACACAGTTACTGTCTGACCCCAAAATACACACAAAAATCAGCAGGTCAGTAACTGAAATAACAACACATCTCAATTGCCCAGTTTGTCCCAAGGAAGCTGCTCTGGAATCTGAGCTCTCTGGTTCCTTACAGCACATTTGCAGTTCCACCGCACTCCAACGAGCTGCTTCCTGAGGTCAGCTGGGAGAAGGACAATTAAAACATAGAACTCTGGCAGTCCCTTTTTTAATAAACACAATCACACAAACACCACTCCCCTCCCAGAAAACACCAACCACCTGAGTCCCACCATTACAGTGTTTTTTCAAAAGCCTGATATTCAATTAAGAAAAGAACAACTCATGTTCTAAGCAGGGGCAATTCAAGATCTTACACAGAAAATAACAATGAATATTTGATTCTTTTACAATCAGGTTTAAAAAGGATGCACAAATACATCAAGTCACAGAAGACACAAAAATATCTAGAATAAAAACAGGACGTTTCATGTTCACTGTACCTGGCAGATTTTTTCCCAAATTTCATCACAGCCAGCTTTTTCTTGAAAGCTCAGTGCTAAATCATAGTTCTCTGCTTCTGACCAAACAATCAGGGTGTCCTGTTTGAGATAAAACCAAGAAAGTAATTGTTTCTGAAACAGGTCTGCACTGCATATTAATCTCCATTCCCTTCCAGCCAATGTCTACAGAATAAATCATTTTAATTAAAGCTACACTTGTCAAAATAAGAACATAAGACACCGAAACACTGAATCACCTGTTCTGCCATAAGGAACATCAACTTTGTTTCTTGTTATTTTATGACCACTACCTTACACAAACCAGATTTAAAGATACTATTTTTCATTTGCCAGCCACTTATGATGGCACTTCTCTGCAAGATACATTTCTTGAGCCAACAGTCTTGAAACGGGAATGCACACACTGGATTAAGAAAACCTGCAGTATAACAATTTAAGTATTGTCATATTTAGTAAGGCAGAAACAAACCCCTAAAATTTCAATTTCCCCCTTAGAAAGGGTTTAAGACAACCCTAGATATGTGAGATATAATGCCTAGCTAATGTTCAAATATTCCTTTCTGAATTAAAATCCATACAACCTGAATAACATAAAACTGCTAAGTTCTTAAGTTACCAACCATCTTGCCAGTTCTTTTCATTTGAGTCAGTTTTTTTTCTGTTACTATCGTCTCCATCAATACAATTTGTGCACTTGCACAGTAGATCTGGAAGTTTCAATGGAATTTCTGAATAGACTAAAACAGTTTTTGAAGAGGTTTTATTAGGACATTTACTGCTATCCTGTAAGGAATGCAAGCCTGTACTTCAACATTCAAATATAGAGTGGTTGTGGTTTAACCCCAGCTGCCAAGTTAAGTACCACACAGCTGCTCACTCACTTCCTCCCACCAGTGGGTTGGAAAGTAGAATCAGAAAAAGGTGAAACTTTTATTCTTGAGATAAGAACTGTTTAAAAAAATGAAATAAGGTAAAATATAATGAATTATTTTAATAGTTACAGCAATGAAAAGGAAGGTAAAAGAAA
>VXAD01007347.1:0-63888 GCA_013399195.1 Dicrurus megarhynchus
GTGGAAATAATCCTGCAGGAAAAAAATCTGTCTCAGCACAGGGCATTTATTCACATCTTCAGCATGGGCAAGGAGTATCTCCCAGTTCTAGATCCAGTGCAATTCCACTGAAACCAGCAGAGGTCCTCAAAACCCAGGCCAGATGCCCTGAATCCAGCCTTGCACGTTCACTTTCCGATGAAGACACCAATCTCATGGGACCTCCAGACTCACCTTGTTCTGCCAAGGGGTGAAGAGGATGCGAATAGTAATAGAGAGGCCTGGTGGCACCTTATGGCACATACCACTGGGGCCCACCAGCTGGAAATAAGGTGAGCTCTCCCAGGTGACCTTCACCTGCTGAGGAACCTGCAGGAAAGACGTGGAACAATGGTTTTGCCACTTGTGGAAACAGGTGGACATGCCCTGGTGCCATCCTTAACCACCTTTCTCTGCTCTCCTCTTCCAGCACAGAGCTAAACCTCCACGTCCCAGCACTTACCTTGTCCCTGTTCCTCAGAACCAGTGGCATTTCACAGACCTCGCCAGGGGTGTAATTCTGAAACACCACCTCTGGTGGGAAAGGCTGAAGTGAGCGGTGATCTGGGTTAACTGCCGAGAACTGGAGAAGCAAGAGAGAGCAGGGAGAGGTTCAGCTGCTGGGAGGAGCATTCGTGAGTGAGAATCCTGCACTGATCCCCAGTGAAGTACGGACTCTGGGTGAGTACATCTGCCAAGCTCACACTGGGGAAACAGTGGCTCTTCCACCTCTGCCCTGGGCTGATCAAAAGCTGCTGGACCACACTGAGCAGGCTCAAGCCAAGCTGCTCTTTTGGCACCCTCCTCAAATGTCACATCAAACAGCAAGGGCAGGGAAAAGCTACCTTGTGATGGGAGGTCTCATGCTTGTCTTGAGGCTGGACAATCTGGGGCAGATTCAGCTTCTTCTTGCTGACCAGCCTCTGCCTGGTGGTGAGAGACATCTTCTGGAAGGCAGAGGGAGTCAGCTGAAAGGCAAAAAAACCAGCAAGACCCTCAGAAATGCATTTGTTCATAGAGGCTTTTNACCAGGGCATCTGCAGTCAAGTGAGCTCCAGACAGCAAAGGGACCTTTGTGGACAGGAAGGAGGAATTGCCCTGACTCCAGTGCTGGGCTGGCTCTGTGCCCCACACAGGACACGAGAGAGAACAGCTGCTTTGGAACCTGTTCTAGCCGGGACCAGCCGTGTCTCTCGAGGCTCCAGGCAGAGTTGGAGCTTCCCCCTCGGCCCATGCCAGGTGCCCAAGGGCAGGTTGGTGAGAGCAGCACAGGTGAGTGTCCAACCTGGCAGAAAAAATTACTGTGGCAAAGGGGAGAGAAAGAAGCACACCCTCATGGCTTCGGCTTTCCATTGGTTTAACTCGGCTCCGGCGGCACAGGCAGGCAAGACGCTGGGCTGTCCCCGAAGCAACACACGCTGTTCCCTACTGCACCAGGACAGCCCCCACCAACAGGAGCACGGCACAAAGAGGTGGGGACAGGGTCTGCAGCTTCACAGTGCTGCTACACAACACAAGGGGCAGGGAGAGGAGGAACACAAGGGGAATTTCCAGCCTTAACACAGCTCAGGCCCAGTCACAGCGGGTACTCACAGTTGGAAGTTTCTCTGCCTCTCTGACCAGCTTTGGAGTACGAGGTCCCACCACTCTGCCCTGGAATCCAGAAGCCATTTTGGAGAATGCCTCGGATGGATGATTCGTCCCACTGGCCATGTCTTGGCTCACCTGGAAGGAGCAACAGTGGAACTCTGAAAATCCAGAATCCCATTTACGGCAGACCCAAAGGATACACTGGTGTCTCCAGGCTGTGGCATCCTTCAGAAGTGAAGAACATGAGGCCACCCCACCCTGATTCATCATTAGACCATATTTAAGTGGCTGAGTTAAAATTCATAGAAGTAAAACCCCAGAACAAACAGACCCTGACACAAAACAGCCTTTTGCTGTGGGTGCAGTCCCACAAGCCACAAAGACTTGTCAGAGCCTGGTGGCACTTATCATCTCCCACCTTTTCCATCGCTTTTGGAACCGCATTTTCTGAAATTATTAACCAAATCTCTGTTAATATCCAAACTGTCCTTTATCATGTTTTACAAGTTTTTTTGGTGGGAACAGAAGGAAAGTGAATGTCACTTGGCTACTGACCTGGCTAAACAACCTCAGCTCCTTCAGATGCTCCTCATAAGACTTGTAGGAGGCTGACGACCTTGGTAATTCCCATTTTGAGGATTCAGTTGACAAAGTGCCCAGTCTAACTGCCTGAAATTAGACTTCAACTCACCAAAGGCTGCTTGATGGCTGCAGATGATGTGGAAGATCAGAATTCAGCCAAGGTACTGCAGGTATGACTGTTAACATCGATGTTACAATCAGTCATTGCTCCATGGTTGGAGGTTCCACAGAGATAAGTGGAACTGGGACACAATGGATGGAACCCAGAACGGGGCAGAACCAGGTCTATGTGTGGATGGAACCTGGGCAGTGAGTGGGCAGAGCAGGAGAGGAGATAGCTCAGAGCTTGACACTGGCCAAAGCACACTCCTGAGCTGCTGCTCTGCTGCAGGATGTGTACGTCCGTGTTGGTGCTGGAACACCACAACTTTCCCAGTGTGCACCTGCTTCTTTAGTATATTAAAAAGAAATAGCCAGTGGTGTCCCTCTGAGGGGATGAGGGAAGACAACCCTTTGCTCCATGGGCCATTTGCAGAGAAGTCAGTGCTTGGGTTTCTCTACAGAAAAAGACAAATCCTCTCAGCACTCCTTGGCAGCTCCTGCTGCTTGTCTGGAGTGTATTTAATCTTAGTTTTACATGAAATGTGGTCATACATACTCTGGAAAAGTGAACACTGCTGGGGGATTGAGGAGGGGCCAGGACATCTGCTACTGTGGCACACAGTGTTGGTCACACATCCCGCCTCAAGCTGCTGCCACTGGAACCCCTCAGCCTCTGCTGAGTCCCAGCGGGTGACCGAGACCACTGGTCATGAGCTTCCCAGGGGCTTGGTTTAATCCTTTCCCAGAAATAGCTTTTCCTTGAAATACTCTAGCTGGAAATTGGAGAAAGATCTGTATGGAGCCTGCCTGCAGCTTCCTGCCTACCAGCCCATGGGTACAGCTCAGAGGACAGCTTCCTGCCCTACCAGCCCATGGGTACAGCTCAGAGGAGTTCTTGGCATGAGCTGTTACTACAAAAACAAGGTGGGAGAGCAGCCAGATGAGAGTGAATGAGGTGTGGGTGGCGGAAAGAGAAAAAAAACACATCCAGAGCGACATAAACAGCCAGCAGAGAAAGCTATTTTTTTAACTTTTGAGTCAGCCCATTGTCTTGCAGTGAAAGTCCCCTCAGAGCCGGGATGTTTCTCTGTGTCCACAGGCTGCATCTCAGCGAGCAGGAAGCGATACAACAGCGCTGAAATCATCCACACGTGGCCTCTCCAGCTGTGGGTCCAGCCCCTGCTTGGCATCTGCAGGAGCCTGGTACCTCCACGGGCTGGGCTTGTCCCAGAGGTCCCTCTCCTGCCCTGCCAGTCTCTGGAAGTGTCCAGGACCCAGAGGCAGGTCAGCGTTTGGGAGCCCTGGTTCACCCATAGCAGCTCCTAGTCAGCAGCATCCTGCTGAGGGGTCTCCTCGTGCTATGGAAACACTTCAGCAGGACAGAGGGGGTCTGCTTACTAACTCCGGGATGGAAGCAGCAAGTTTTAGCCTGGATGCGTCAGCCCAGGAAGCAATAAGTGCCGCACGATGGCATTGTCTGCTGCGGCGAGAGGCAGAGGCTCTTCCAGCTCGGGAAACTCCGCAGGAGCCTCCCCCGGGGGCAGAGCGCGGTGCGAGCTCCTCGGGGCCCGCGGGACCCTTTCAAGAGCAGAAAAGGACAAAGGACGTGCTTCCCTTCCTCACAGCCTCTCACATGAGGCCTGGGGGGCCATTAGGGCCCTGACCGAGGCCAGGCGCGGGTGGGTTTGTTCCTTATCAGCCATCCGGTGAGCGCCCAGGGGAAGCGGCGCATCCTTTGCTGATGGGGGCTTTTCCTCCCGGCGGATGCCGGCCAGCGGGGGCCGGGGGCTCACGGGGGCGGCTGCACCACTGCCCTGCACCTCTCCCAGAGACAGCCTTTGCTCCAGCACTTGCCAGCGCTACCCCATCCCTTCTGTCACAGCGCGGAGGGGCCCTCAGGGGGTCCTGCTCCCTGCAGTTGGGTTGGTCACTAAATTTCACCCCACTAGCCCGGAGTGGGTTGGTCACTAAATTTCACCCCACTAGCCCGGAGTGGGTGAACCTGCAGTTCTCTGGAGTCATGGGCTGGGGTTGGACAGGGAGGATGCCCACAGGGAGGACTCTGGGCTGTGGGCCAGGTCAGCGAGAAGGGACACAGACACATCTGCTCTTTGGGCAGACAGTTCATTTTGTTGGCACACAGTTATGAACAGGACAGCTTTTGCTCACAGCCCTTGTTTGACATCAGCGCTGTCCTATGGCGGTGGGGGGGGGTAGTTGTTCCCCAAAGAACACTTTGAATCCCAGACATACCTCATCTCTGCTTTCTTCAGTTCTTCCCTGCTGCCTCCTTCGGTTGATATGAAGAATCATAGCCTGAGGCAGGAATCTCTTTTGCCCTTATTCACAGCACCCTCTCTTTTAACTATCCCCAGCCAACAACAAAATGCTAATGGCTGGCATCTGTTGGTCTTTTAGGCGATAAGCTGCATTGACCCTAGAAACACACCCACAGTCACGACAGCAGGTCAGGAGCCCAAGAATCTCATGTATCAGGCAGTGAGACAGGCACGACGCTGTCATGGTTCCAGAAAGAAAGCCTGGCTAAGGCAAAAGTGTGCTGCCCTGGAAACGGGCTGACTCTGTTCATCTAAACACACTGCTGAGGCAGCAGCTCCCCAGTGGGGTTATAGCTGAAACCAGCAGGAGTGTGGAGGCTCTGGGCAGAGGCAGAGGGGGAGAATACACCCTGTTCTTACAACGTGGGGTGCAGAAAATCTGGGGTGGGAGAAGGAAGGGGTCCAGTGACTCCCTGGTGTCCCAGCTGAGCCAGCAAGGCTTGAAAAGGGTTAAGCACCTGGGCAGGGAAATGCTTGCCTGGGCTTGTTTTTCTGCCCAGCCCGTGTGTGTGTGTTTATTGTGCTGGGCCATGGAAAGGCCGTGAGGCTCCTGGGGCTGTTTGCTGCTGCCTGTGGGCAACCCTGGGCACCGGCCAGAGCTCGGTGCCTGCCTGTGGCTGAGGCTGGGCAGAGAGAGCCACTGGAATGAGTGGGGTGACAGGTCTAGTCTGGAAGGCTGTGATATCCCATTCTATAGGAAACTTGCTGGGATGGAAGGGCTCAGCTCAGCCTGGGGGCTGCCAATGCCCCAGCACAGCCACATCTATCAGCACTGCACTTGGCAGCCCCCCTTGTTTTTGGGGCTGGCCCACAGGTGCCACCAGCCCTCATGGAGACACTGCTGGGGACCAGCCCCATGGCTCCACTGGAGAGAGGTTTGGGGATCTCTTCTTCACCCACCATCATGGCTTAATGACAGCCTCATGTCAAACAGTTCCCACAGCCTTTGCTGGAAGGCTCACAGACTTCTCCTGCCCGGAGGAGATGGAAAGAGGTGAGCCTTTCTGAGAACAGAGCTGCTTCTGGTAAGCTCCTTTCTTAGAGACTGTCAGCGTGTGCAGACACGCTGGATGGAGAAGTAGGAAGAGGGGATGTGGAGAGGTGCTGATTGTGCTGGCCCACGCATGCCATGGGATGGGGCCTGAGGGCTGGCTCTGAGGCACATGGGAACTCACAGCACCCCAGGCAAAGGGCTGGAGCCAGGACCTGGCTGTTCCTACCAGGAAGACCCTTCCAGGACACGAGGATGCCTTGCACAGGCACTTGCTGCTCCTGCTGACATTTCTCCTCCCTGGGAGGGAGAAACAGGGGGAGTGAGTGGGGCTGCTGCAATTAGGCATGTGCCTTATCCTCTCCCACAGCAAAGGCAGCAGGCACTAGCCTGGCCTCAGGCTCTGGCAGAGGTGAAATAGCAGAGCCGTGGCACTTTGCTGCTCCCCATCTTCTGTCCAATACACAGGGGCTCCGGAAGGATCCTTTTCCAGGATGCAAAGGAGGGGAGAGCCCCCTTTAATCACCCTGGGACAAAGCACAGCACAGCCACCTCTGTGCCATGGGAGAGCCTGGCAGCAGCTCCAACAGCAGCTGTGGTCTCCTGTGGCACATGGAGATTTCTGTCTTGCCCTGCTGACCACCGCTGCTGCCACTCTCACCTCTCCTCCCTGCAGGGCAGTGGCAAGAGACCTCCCTTCTACGGATCATGGAATCACAGAACATTTTGGGTTGGAAGGGATCTTTAAATGCCATCTAATCCAACCCCCCTGCCATGGGCAGGGACACCTTCCACTATCCCAGGTTGCTCAGAGCCCCATCCAGCCTGGCCTTGAACAATTCCAGGGATGGGCCAGCCACAGCTTCTCTGGATAATCTGTGCCAGGGCTTCACCACCCTTATAGGGAAGAATTTATTCCACATATCTAACCTAACCCTTCTCTCTGCCAGTTTGAAGCCATCTTGCTTTGTTCTGTCATTCCATGCCCTTGTCTAAAGTCCCTCTCCAGCTCTCTTGTTGTCCTGTTAGTACTGGAAGGGCTCTAAAGTCTCCCTGGAACCTTCTCTTCTCCAGGCTGAACAACCCCAGCTCTCTCAGCCTGTCTCCATAGCGGGGGTGCTCCAGCCCTTGGAGCATCTTGGTGGTGTCTGGACATGCTCCAGCAGCTCCATGTTCCTCTTGGGGCCTCAGAGCCGGGGGGACAGATCCTCTGTCTCTCCTCCATAGTGCCAGCTTTGTGGAACTGTTCCCTTCAGGGCCTGCAGCTGCACAGAAGGATTGCAACATCAGGATGTCTCCCCAGCTCTTGGGGACTTGAGCAGGAGCCAAAGGCTTGATGTGTTCAGGGAAGCCTGTTCTGGCAGTCCCTTCATGCTCCTTCCCCTCAGCTGAAAAGCTGCCCAGGTTTCACCTTTTCCAGGCACCTTTCCCAAGGGTTCCCCATCCCCTTCCCTAGGAAAGAGCTTGCTCCCAGTGGCTGAGTTGCTCTGTGGGAGGCAACTCTTCTCTGTTAAGAAAGAGCATAACCGTGTTGTGCACTGAAGAGCTCCTTGTTTGTTTCTTTAGACACAATATTTTCAAACAACTTCAATCTCATTCGTTGCAGCAGACAGTGCAGGCCTTGGCAGCCTCCATGGGACAGGCGCAGGATGAGTTTTCCTCAGTCTGGGCTGCTCCAGCTGCTGAGGAGAGGCACCATTCCCACTGCAGGTGTGCACCTTTCCCTGCAAAGTCCCACTGGGATCAGCCAACAGTTTGCAGCTCAGGTGTGATGCTGCCAGGGGAAGAGCTGCACCCCACAGCCTGGCTGCCTTGGGATGCTGACTGGTAGCTGTGGAAAATACAGAGTATCAGCACTTTGCACGGTGTGCTGGACCCCAAATTGGTTCTCATTTATAGAGAAGGAGGAAGCCATTGTGTTCAGAGAAGTGAAAGCCAGTGTGATGCTCTCTACTGGTTTTGGAAACATTTTCTATGTAAAGCAGTTTCCTTAAAAAACAAGTTTCGGAGTGGTTGATACTTCCAAAATTGGAGTTTTTCCGCCCCCTGTGGAGACACTGGCTCCAGACAGGTCCAGACATTTGCTCCTCATTTCCTGCTTTATTCTTAAATGTGAGAAAATACAAAATAATGCGGTACCAAGCAGACTCTCTTGATCCCCTGCCATTTAATTCTCTCCCTTATTAGAGTAGTGGCTCAAGAGCTCTACAGGAAGCACAGAGGCTTCTCCAAAGGGCATCTCCAAAGTAAGAGGCCACATTTGGCTCTGAGGAACCTTCTCCTGAGTTTGGCACTGGTGTCCTTGGCCAGGAGAGAGGGGGTTGGTGGGTCAGTTTGTGTCAGAGCAGTGGCTGAGCTGCCAGTGCCAGTGAGGAGAGGTGGGTTAGTGCAAGGATGAGCTGCCACGAGGCAGCTGGGACCTGTGTCAGGGGAAAGAGAATCCCATCATATGTCCAGAGCTGGAGTCATGTGTCAGTGTATCTCCCTTGCTGCATCAACACTGGCTTGGTCATCCCAAAAGCTAAATGTTCCTGCTGCCTCTTCCCAGCCAGCCTCTGGGATGGAGGACAATACTGTGGGCAGACAAGGATGCTGTCAGTACCTGTTACCCGGCCCTGCTCTAGTGTCACCAACTCCTGAGGCCTTGGAGGCTCCTGAACATGCTTCCCATGAAGTGGAAATCATCAACATTCTCATCTGATCCATTCTGGCCTGTTTCTTTCAGGTCAGATACAGACTCCTAGCTCTCACTGACTTTCCCTTTTGATTCTCAGTCTTCACCTTATTTCAAGGAATACAAATCTACTGTAACAAACAGTTCTTCTTTCACAAAGAACTAAAATAGCAAAAATTGCCGGCATGGAAACTCCCTGAAGGAGATGGGAGGTGTTCTGGGCCATTTCCTGTTTGTTTAGGGCCCAGCCCACGTTCTTTTTATATATTGTTTTTGCATATAAAGCTTTGCAGGTTCAAGTTGCTTTGTGCTTTCAAGTGCAATTCTCCAGGCATTAGTCATATATTCCCTCCACCTGTGAGGACCTTGACCCTGTGCACAGCTCAGGCTGGTTGTGAACAGCCCTGGCAAAGCTGTGGTGGGTGGGAAATGCTGGAGCTGCTTTCATGTCTCTCCTGGGTAAGATGGGATCTGGCACTTTGACCTGTGATATCTGTGGTTTGGAGCAATAAACCGACCTCCTGGCTAAGGGTTGCCAGTGAGCAACCAAAGGTTAGGGGATGACATCAGATCAGGCTTCTGAGCGTGCCTGGTGCCTGTCACCAACATCCCCAGCAGACCTTGTTCTCCTTTTGTGTGCATCAAAACCAGCGTTTAGGTAGCAGAACATCTACCCTGATACAAAAATGTCCTTAAAGCAGAGCAGGAGCTGGAGGCAGAGACCCCAGGCTCCAGCACGGACACTGAACTGTCTGGCATGACATCCTTTTGTGCGTGCTGAGGGTCACACCTGGGGCAGTGCTGGAAGGCCCAGAGGTTGCAGGACCCCCTGTTGGTGCCCAGTGCTCAGTGTGTGGTCCCTCTGCCCACACCCCATGGCAGGAGCACGGGCGAATGTTTGCCAATGTTTTTCCCTTGTCCATGTATCCAAGCCTTCCTCAGCCATACTGTAGTCACACACGGGGAAAAACCACCCCTCTTCCTGTTATCTACTGCTTTCCTTTGGTGCTGTTACACCCTTCAGAGAGCCTTTGGGTGCAGAGGGTAACCTCAAGAAGTCTCCTAAGGAGGAATGGGGATGGGCTGGGATAAGCTGGCCCTGATTCCCAGTTAGTCAGTTTTTCTGCTCTTTGTTTCCCTGAAGGCTGGATGTCCCTGGCTCGCAGGGCTGCACACTCCATCGCTTGGATGCTGTGATTCATCTCTGGATTGGGATTGCTCGTGTAGGAGGTCACCTGCCTGCTTGCACTCATCCATATCACACTTTAATGTACAGGCCCAGATCTACACTGAAAAATGACCTGCTATTCCTGGAAACTAAAGTGAAACTAAATCAAATTGAGAAAACAAGTGCCCAGACAATTCCTACTGTAACTAAAGAAGCTAAAATCAGTTGAAGGTAAGATGAGCTCAGAGAAGTCCTGAGATCCTTCACTGTCAGACTGACACACCACCTATGGTTTACCACTAGTTATATCAGGAATATCTCCTGGAATACATCAGATCCTCTGACTTTAGGTTCTTCAATGCTGCAAGACCCCAAAGAAGTGCAGTAAGGGTCTGCCACTGGTGTGGAGTAGCAGATGTGGGATGGGAGGGTGGTATAGGAAGTGGGTTGGGAGTGATGGTGCCAGTTTTCAGCCAGCTGCAGCCCAGGTTTGTCACTACTCATTGGAGCTGCCTGCTCCCATTAGAGGCAGTTGCTGTGCCTCTGTGTCCTGCTTTTGGTGGAAAATACAGGGCTTGGTGGTGGCTTAGGCCCTCACTGCTGCCAGCACTTGATGGCTCGTGGTGTCCCATAAAGCCACACTGAGGCTGCAGCTACCCTCCACACTCCTGCTGTGGAATTTCCTTGTGCAGATGCCACCTCCAAATCCAGCTGCTGAGCTCACAGGGAGCAAATGGAGGTGTCCAAAAGTGACCTAGAGGAGTCCTCTGCCAGATAAAACACCTCCAGCCCAACCTGTAGAGGAAAAGCAGCTGCATTATCTGCCAGAGAGCAGTTTGTGCCTTAAAAGAACAACGCCTATGGCAAGTCATGCCTTTGGCAAACAAAACACTCCCCCTCCCACTTACCTGAATGTCAGAGCCCTTCCTCAGTTTTACCTATCTCTGGCAGCAAACCCTTTGCAGAAGAAGCAGAGCCTGTTTCTTCAGGGGAGATGTGGGCATGTGTGGGCTGTGCCATCAGTTCCAGCAGCCAAGGTGCCCGATGGCTTCAGTCGCTGCCACTTCCTGGGACAAAAGATTCCTGTAAGGCTCTGTCTGAGAAAACACTGTTTGGGGAAGGGCCAGAAAACATCCCAACGGACTCAGCGTGTTCTGTTCTGGCTGGATCAAACAGACTATTTCAAGCTTTAATTTTTATTTTATTTCCTTGAAATGGGCTTTTTCTTGTAATACAATATAAGCAAAAGCTGAAGTCACAGGCTGGGATTTTCACCAAATGCGTTACATGGAAACATGGGGGTTTTCTCTTTTGAAAACTGACATCCCAACTGGCACTGTTGGAATTTCCCACAGCAGAGAGATGCCAGATTTCCACCAGCCCTAAGAAAACTTCAGCCAAAAATATTTTGGGGGCAGTCACAGACTCAGTCTTGATCTGTTTGCTGGGACCTGAGATAAAAGAGAAAGTAAAGCTGCAGGATGTGACTGCAGTGTTGGTATGTCCGCTTCCCACCTGGCTTGGGGCTGGTGCCAGAAAGTCCCCAGACAGCCTGGTTCTTGCAGAGCTGGGGGTCTCGTGCTCCTGCTCTCAGCATCAGCAAGACCCCGATGTCTGAGCCCCTGTGTATGGGGAAAATCAGGCTGTCATAGCGAACACACACTGCAGACAGCACGGCCAGGGCACAGGAGCTGCCTGCAGAGTCACTGGGTCCCTGCTCACCCCTCTCTTTGGTGATGCTTCTTAGAGGCAGCCTGGCCTGACATCAAAATGTAGCGGATGAACTCATAATCCTTGATTAGCAAATTCCGTCTCTTTTGGCCTAATGACTGCCGTTACAAGATGGCTGCCAAAAAGGAAAGGAATAACTGCTTTTGCATTTGGGGTAATTAATGAGCTTACTGAGCAGCGGGGAGCTGTAGCTGGAGGTGGGGAGAGCTTTACAAGCCTAAGGACAGTGATGCCTTGGCACAGGCCAAGAGACCCATTGGTGGGATAGGAGGAGGGAGCAGCCGACTCCTGAAAGTCCCTGAATAATTTGCCAAGCAGTCTGGGGCTGCTCTATGTGTTAGGAAAAGCTGGTGTAAGTACATCTGGGGAATTCCAGGAGCCATCCCGCTCCACAGCAGTCGCTATTCCCTCCCCTCTCCCTCTCTTCCCTCCGCCTCCTGTCGTCACCCTGGACACGTGTGAGGGAGCTGAATAACAACTAAAGCTCTGTCTCGGAGGTTCGTAATCCTGGAATGAGCGGCAGCATCTGTGTTGCTCCGGAGGATGCAATAAGCAGCCGGGAGTGGGAAATACTGCCGGTAATCCCTCCGTGCCTGCCTTTCCTTCTGCCGTCCACGGGAACATGAAGGCTGTCTGTCTCCAGATCCTGCTGCTTCTGCCGTGGGCCCTCTGCCTGGTGACCCTGGCTGGAGGTGAGCCACAGCTCCGTGAGCCGGGTTCAGGAGGGGATGGTGATGGGGCCAGGGAAGGGGGAAGGTGGCACTGGATCAGGCTATAGGGATCTCCGTGGGATGCAGGAGATCTCCTAGCAGGATCACGCTGGGTTTGGGAAGCGGTGCGGGGAAGCTTATGGCCGCAATCCTGGCAGCAGGGACATCCGAGCAGCCCCGTGATGGCTTTTGTCACGCCTGAGGGCAGACGGGGAGAGTGTCGGAGAGACTTCCTGATAACCTGTATTAGAAAAAAAAAGCATAATGTACTTCTTTTCCCCTCTATTCATGTCCCTGGGGACGTGGCAGGAAGACTGCAGCCTGGCCGAGGGTGGGTGTCTGAGGAGACTGCACCCTGTCCTGAGGGTGCCGGTGCTGCCATCGCCGTGAGGCGGGGGGGCTGTCACCTGCAGTGTGTGTGTGCGTGGGTACGAGCGGGGAACGCTCTCCTGTTCTCCGGATAAAGATCTCTGCGAGCTCCGGGTGGCGCTGAGCGGGCTCAGAGCAGCGGGACGTGGTGGGCTCACTCTGCTCGCTGTCAGTGGCCCGTGGCCCAGGTGATGGCTGCCCAAGGCTGCGCTTCAGCAGCGGGGTGCTGGGCTGTCACACGGGCTCCCAGCACCGCAGGCAAGGCTGGACTTTGTCCAGGACCAAGGGGTGATCTATTCCCACGATGGGAAGGAGGAGGGGCAAAGAGCCCCTGAGCTCTGTGTCCTGCTGCCACCAGACGGGAGGAGTGAGGACAGCACGGGCAGCTGGGGATGGAGCTTCTCCCTCCTCACACCTCCGGGCAGGTTCTCCAGGGCTGGCCCGAGAAAAGTGGGCAGCAGGGACCCCAGGCAACTTACCCTGCCCTGGGAGCCCGCTGCCTGCTTGGCACTGCCTGGCTCTGCTCGCCCATGGCCAAACATCCGTTTCCCCTATAATGAGGAAATCGGGCTGGCTCTGCTCAAAGGCTGGTGGAGCTCCCTGGGTCTTTTGAGGAACTGTGCTGAAAAGCAGGTACCAATGGCTCCTAAGAGCAGTGGTCCTGGGTGGAGAAACCCCCAGATCCCTTTGGCAAACGCTCAGATGCCGCTCAGAGAAGCGGGGTTGTGTGCCCCAGGAGGAGGGTTCCATGCTCCCTGTGTCACCCCTCTTGGTGGTCCTTGGAAGGTGCTTTCCAAGCTCCTCCACTCTGGGAAAAACCTACCAGCAGTTCAGCAAACCATTTTCATTGGTGCCAATAATTGTAAAATGAGTTTGGGGTTCTCAGAGGAACAGGGCCTTTGGGAGCAGTCAGGGACTGCTGCCTAACATGCACATCCCTGGCTGCCCACAGGGATGGTCTGGCCCTCTTGCCACTGTGCCTGTTTTGTTGAACTGTGCTTCTGAAAGTGGGGGACACCAGCAGAATATCCTCTGGCTAATTAGAGTTAATTGGGACGGCAACTGCCCCTGAGCAGGTAATTTTTGACATTAAAGTGCCACAGAACACATTATTGCGTGACAAAAGAGTTTTGCTTTAACTTTCTAGAGGTGGAAATGGGCTTCTGTAGCGGGGCCACAGGAGTGTTTGCTTGGGATTTCTTTGCAACCACGGGTTTCCCCAGTAAATGGTTCAAATAATTCAGGGTTCTCCTGTATTGATGCTCATTCTTGTACCTGGTACCTGGATCATTCCTAACTGAACTGCATAAAATTCACCACATTCACTTGGGAATCACAGGCAACATTTTTTGAGAGACAGCCTGATTGAAACCAGATGCCAGTTCCTTTCTTCACAGGGGCCCCAGATAAATCAGGGCTTGTTTTTGTAAATCTTGCCCCCAGGGATGTCAGGAACAAGTTGGCAGGATGCGTTGTGCAAGTGCCTGTTGTGGCAGGCTGGAGGTGGATGCAGGCATGAATGGTCCCCAGTGGTGTGACCGGCCTTGCCCCTTGAAGGGGTCAAGGAGGGTTTTATTTTTACACTTTGAAAACTGAAAACCCTATTTTCCAGTGGAGGTGGAAAAGATGTGTTTGGGAAGCTGGGCTGCTGAGATACCTGTGGGAGTGAAGCATCATTCACCAAAAGGTTCTTTCTCTGCACCCTTTCTCTGAGCCCAGGAGGCGTTCAGAGACCGTGTACCAGCAAGCAGAGAGGCAGGATGCTCACCTGGAGGGGAAGTCCCACAGGAGGAAGAGATAAGACTGACAAGGAGAGGACAGAGCACCCTGCCCGCTGGTCTGCCTCTCCTGCACCAGGAGCCCTCTGGTGAGGGTTGCAGCAGGTCTTTGGGGGATGAAGAAATGTATCTTCTGGGCATTGTGCTGAGACCAGTCCTCCTGGGACCCAAAGGGGAGAGAACCTGCAGGTCCAAGGGCTTGCACATCCTACAGGACAAGCTGAAACGCTGTCCCAAAAGCCCACAATTTTCACAGTGCTTTTTTTCCCCCTCAGTTAAACCTTGTAGGATTTAACTTTTGTGGCAAGCTTTGGACTCTTCCCTGGAGAAGGGGGAAAAGAAACAGTGCTGGTTTTGAATGGCCCCGACAAAAAGCCAATGCTTAATAATTTGAATTTTTTATTTCAGGGCAACCCAAAGCACCTCTGAAGTGTTCAATAGAGTGCAGAAGTTTTACAAAAGCTAAGTTAGCAGAGAAGCAGATCAGGAGCTACCGCAGGACTGAACCCAGCTGCAGAAAAGAAGCCATCATGTAAGTGCTGCCCCACTTCCAAGTGGGATCAGGGTTAAATGGATGGGGAAAGGGACTGAGGGACGTACTTGGCAAAACAGGGCAGAGGAACCATGCGGGGAGAGAGCTCATGTGTTTCTCTGAAAGCAGATATGTTGTCAGATTCAGACTTGTGAGCTTGTCTGGAAGTGAGACAAGCTCCGTTTCTTTTCTTTGGGATAATTGTTGTTCTTCGCTTATGCTGAAGTTGACGCACCACTGACACCGTTTTATTGCAGCCCAGGGGGTGGCTCCAAAGTGGAGCTGCTGGGTTGACCTTGAAAAGTCTCACATCACCCAGTAAATCAGAGGGTTTTGCCTTCACGCATGTGTGCCCCAGGGCAGCTGGGGCCTGCGAAGCTTTCTGCCCTGAGTGCAGGAGGGAAACACTGTGTCCAAGCAGGACAATGCTTTTGAAAGAGAAAAAACTTCTTAGGGAAAAACCCTTCACTCATGAGTCATGTTCTGCTGCTACTCATTCAGTCAGATATCAGAGGCACCTGCCCTTCCTGAGATGAATCATCCAGACAACACTCGGTGTTTGCTATCTACACACCTTCCCCACAGCTCTGACCACCTGAACCACTGTTTTCTTTATTCAGTGAGTGATCCCTTTTTATTTTCAGATTTACTACTCTGAAGTTCAAGGAGATTTGTGCAGATCCAGATGAAGAGTGGGTGAAGAAGATCAGAGAGAAACTGGACCGGAAACAGGCCACAGTGTCCCCACTTCCACGTGATGCCACCTCACCAGAAGAGCCTGGTAGTGTTGAGAAACACGTTGGTCTTCCAGAAGTGGCTCCATCTCAAGCCACTGCTCCAACTAGTTTCTCCCAAGGGACTGGAACAACAGTTAGGGAGAGAATCCATGCTCCTGCTGCCAGGACAGAGGTGTCCAGCAAGTCCCCACCGGGCAGGCAGGACCCCACCCAGCTCCCTGTAGGATCCACCCCCGCAATACAGGAAGAGGCTGCACACTCCGAGGTCACTCTAGAAGCACAGAGGGAGTCCTTAAACTCTCCTGCATCTTCAACAACTGTTGCAGCAGGCATGGACTCCAGCCAGCCCACCCCACACCCCACTGTTCAAGATACAGCTTCTCCTAACTCAAATTCAGACCTGATGCCTGCTACTAAAGGATCAGACCAACCTGTACTTCCTACAAATGGATCCCTGGACCCTACAAGTACCAGAGCCAACACACCAGACACTGCTTCCAGCAGTTCTACATCAGATCTCCCCTCCATCTGGGACAGTATGGAGACCACAACAGTCCCAGAGACAGCTCCACAGACTACTTCAGTTTCTACTCTAAACTCCACCACTGCCATAGACAAAGCGGCTTCTGTCCATACCAACGGGGTTGTTGGTCCCCCTGCAGATGTGTTTAGTACTAGAACATTTGATTATTCGTCGCCTGGAGGAAAGCAAGAGCCTTCAGACACAGTAGTTTCCACTCACCAGGCATTCTCAGGCCAAGCCAGAGTGCAGATGATCACAGTCAGGCCAAACAATCTGCCTCTGCCCTGCTTCTTGTCGAAGTCACAAATGCACTTTGTCATCCCTGTTTCTGTGGTATGTGGACTGATGGCTAGCAGTGTTGTTCTTGTATGGCTGTATCTGAAATTTGGAGTCAAACCAGAAGAAACATCAAGAGAAATGGTACAGGGCTTGCTCTACCAGCAGGGAGGACAGCAAGACAATGTCTATCCAATGGAAGTAATCTGAATGCTTCATGGCATGGACGTTTCTGGCCTCAACTATACGTGTGTTGCTGCAGAAAAGCTGTTCATGCTGAACTGGTGACCAGTAGGAAGCAAGCCTGGGAATAAAAACCACAGAGAAAACTGATTTATTTGTAGAGCAGAATGTCCAACAATATATCTACTGCATTGTTGACCAATCACAGTGTTTTGGAAATAAGGGAGACACTTCTTTTCTACTGGCACTGTTATGTACGAAGGCTATGGCTGTTCTATTGCTGTTGGTGGCTCTTTGCCAGGTGATGTGATCTTCTGCGTTGCTGTTGGGAATTTTTGTGTGGTTCACCATGGCCCAGCCAAGAAGCCACTCACCCACCCACGCTGTTGGACTTGGGCTCAGCCACCTTGAGCAATTTTAACACCAAACCCACACAATTTGCACTTAAACTCTCTGCTGCTTCTTTCTTTGCACTTCGGGTCTCTGCTCTGTCAGACCAAGACTGAAGCTGGTGGCCAGCTGGGTGCTGGCTCTCCTTGGGCTGACTGAATTTACTCTCATCATTTTCTCTTGCTGGAGACACAAGGGATATCCCACCTTTTCAGAAAGAGGTGGCCAATACTGCATCTGATGAGGGGCCTGAAGGTCAATGCTACAGATCTCACATTCAGAGAAACTGGCAACCCACAGTCCCTCTCCTCCTTGGAATCAAGCCCTTCCTTTTAACAGCTGTGGGCATTTCTTCTTGCAGATGAATTCTGAGAGCTGGTTCTCAGCAAGTCAATGCAATAAATCCCTTCTGCCAGCTGATGCACCCTGTGTCCAGCTGCATCCAACACCAGGGCAGGATAGCGCTGATGAATCTTCGCAAATGGGAGAAAACAAGAAGTCACCCAATAATTTTGCTATTCCTGTGTTATCATTGGAACATTTTTGCTGTTCTCTGCAAGCACAAAACCCAGGAAATGCTCTTGGAGGAGCTAAAGGCAATTCTGGATTTAGCCATGCAGGAATTACTCTACCACAGCAGACATAACATCCTTTTGATCCCATTTTCTCTCTAGAAATAAGCACATTTGCTGATCCACAAAAAAAAAAAAGCACAAAATGCCTGTTCATGGTCCTACATTTCAGCCACAGTTTAGTTTTTCCATTTTGGATAGCACTGATCACCAGGCTCTGATAGCCCTGTAACAGAACCAGGCTTTTTTTAACCCCAAATTGATTTTGATTTTTACACGTCCTGACATTGCTGTACATAAGTCTTATGTTTTATCTGTGATTGGGTCCTGAAAGCCCTTATTAATCTTTGACTCCAGGATGATTTCTGCTGGAGCGTGCAAAGGTCTTCATGATATGATGCTTTGTAAGTAGATACATATCAAGGGTCAGATCCTAACCAACCTCAGCGAATCAGATCCCTAAGTATAAATACACAGGCAGAAAATGAAAGGAAAAACGTAATAAGCAAGATCATCAGAAATGATGGGCCAGCTGTAAAGCAGAGCTCGAGGAATGTGCCCTGTTAGATCTGTCAGATTGCACCTTCAGGGCATCCATCCAGCCCTGCAGGGGGAGAGGACAGACTACAACCATGTTTGCTTTCTGCCATCACACATCCCTCACTTCTGCATTTTGTTGACTCGAGAGAGGGGAGCCAGGGATTCATCTCAGCCTCTGCAAGTACAGGATGCACTGAGATTAATTGCAATGATGAATTTAGAGTGAAGTCCTTCCTTGTGCAGCACCCCAGCTGTGGAACTCTGGTTGGGGTTGATTTTCCTAGAGGGTAAATTGGGCTGTCAGTGCCACCTCCCCATGCACCCCACTTGTGCACAGCTGGAACTCATGAGGCGATGTACTGTGGCATTATTTTTATATGAAACACTAGAAATGTTATTTTTGTAAGGAAGTTTTATAGCTTTTTGAATGTGTATAATGTCCTGTCTGAGCTGCTTGGAGTTGAGACCTTTTTGGCAGCACTGGAAAACACTGTGCCTTGTCCATTTTGTTGCTGGTCTTAGATGGCTTGTGCATGTCCACGGGAGCTGGATCACTCTCCAGGCCCTTCAGCAAATGGAGTGGACACTTGTCTGGCTGCAGGTGAAGTGCTTGTCTTGGAGCAGTGCTGGGGAGATGGATGTGCACCAGTCAGATCACTTGGAGTGCCACCAGTCTTCGAAAGGACACTGCTTTCAGCTCCACCACCAGCTCCCACCATCTTCCAGCTGCTGTGATCCCCCTGGGACTCATCAGGAGGAGCAGCTTCTCCAGGCTGGCCCTCTCCTCGTGCTCTCCCTGCTCCCCTCTCCTGTCCCTCAGCTGTTTGCAGGCAGGGTGCTGGCACCCTCACAGGGGACAGGTAAAACCCAGGACAGGGGGACACTGCTACTTATTCCTCTCTCTGCAAGTCTGGGAAGGAGGGAGGATGGAGCCTGTGGGTGTCACCCATTTCTGGGGGTTAAAATTTCACTTGCTGTAGAGCACAGTGACTGTTACAAGCTCCAGTTCATTTGTATATTGAATGTGTGCATGAGATACGAGCTGTACATTTTTATAGAAGTAAAAGTAATAAAGTCCTTACATTAAAAACTGTCATCCTCAGGGGATTGAGCCCTGAGCTGGGTTACCACGCCTGGTCCCTGCAGAAATGCAGAGGTGAACACCTGTGACTGAGCACTGTGGAAAGCATCCCAGCATCACCAAGAGATGGCAAAGCCAGCACAGCTGGATGTGGCCAGGCTATTGCTCCATCTCCTTTAAGGGTTTTGGTCTTGCAAATGTTTGCAGGAAATAGATTTCCTCACAGGGATTTGTAGTTCCCATCCTACTAAAGCAATAGAGAAAACAAACAGCTGGGGTTTTGCTTTATTTAAGCAAAGCTATGGCCAAACAGCAGCTCAGAGACAACAAACGTTATGCTCCAAGTCTGTTCTGTAAGGGGGCAAGAGGGCAAGGGCTGAGATAGGACCTCTCCCACTCCAGCCGGGGCTTGGGCTGCCCTTATGTGCTACTCTCTGGTGCTGGAGAGGGGAGGCGGGAAAGGCAACTCGGTGAAAGAGTCAGTTCCCTGGGGTTTGCCTGGAGTGGGGAGCTGGCAGGAGCAAGAGGGTCAGGGATGAGAATCTTCCATTCATTTCAGGAGTGCTCGGTCCCAACCATTTCTCAGCCCCGTGCCTTTCTAGGTGGATGCAGAAGTCAATGAAAACTTCCTGCAGCTGAGTCACCAGGCCAGAAAAGTCATTTGGACGATAAAGAAACTCTAAGGAAACGAAAGCACTTTTTTGTTTTTTTTTAATTTCGTTTCTCCTCTGTGTTGTGGAGAGGGCAGGCGAGGAAGGAGGAGTCGGTGCAAACAAGCCGGGCCTGACGGGATGAATCATTTCCGATCATTTCAAACAGACAGAGCCGGTGCCAGCGCGGCTGTTTGGGGGCTGCTCCTCTGGAGTTTTGGGTGCCCAGTCCCTGGACTGGGGTGGCACACGCTCCCTGGCTCTGCTGGTGTTGGTGTCAGGCATTGCAGGGAAAGACCCTGTGCCAAGGTCCCTCCACACACCTTGCCCTGCTGCTCCTGGAGCTCCTTGGGCTGCCTCAGGGGTAGAGTTTGGTCCAGAGGATAACTAATGCCAGGTCTGTTCTGCTCAGGGAGGACAAGGGTTGCATTCTGCACCTGGTGTGAAAGGGACCTGTCCTGCCTTGAAGTTTTCCTACAGCCCACAGGAGATGGGGGACCCATGGTCATGAAGTGACCTTTCTCAGCCCTTACCAACCCACATTTCATTCCCAGCTCCACAACATCACCATGTCATTAGCAGCTGTTTTGATTGACCTTGTGACAAGGAGTAGTTTCTGGGGTTCCACACGGGCTCGCCTCCATCCCTTCATGTCCCCACAGGATCCATCAAATGTCAGGCCTTGAGGGCACTAATTGGCTATGATCATCCTGACCAGCCTCATCTGTGGGTGGACTCACCCCCACAACACCCCTCAACCCTCTGCCCAAGCCTCAGGAACTCATCTAAGCTTAGGCTTGAGCCTCTGGTCCCTGCTGTGTTGTGAGAGCTGCTCTAATGTCCTGGCTCTGATCCAGTCTCTTGGACAGACCTTGGATCTATGCTGGATGGACCCTCTGGTGTTGGAGCCCTGTCTCTGTCCCCATTTCCTGCTACTGCTGAGAAGATTCCCCCAACCTTCCCAAATGGATTCTGGATTTGGCTCCTTACGTTGGTGTGCCTGGAGCCATTGATGGAGGCTCTGACCCCTGTGCTCAGACCCTGTGGGCCGTCACCTCGCTGGTGAGGACACTGCCTGTGCTGGGATCACCCTTGGCTCCTGGCTTGTCCCTCCCACTGCTCCCTGCAGTCTGGACCTGGCAGGGAGACACCTCTGCCATTATCTCCTCCAAGCTCTGACTTCTCCCCAGGGTGGTGCGTGAGGTGAAGCAGAGACGCTGCCGCCTCCATCCTCTCCCATTTGGGCTGTGATTTATGGCGTGCCTGCCCCTGCTCAGCACGGTTGTTCTGTGAAATGTTGCACAAGGACTCTCATGCTTGGGGCAGCCTCTGGTGAAGCTGGTGCACCACCACCTTCACACTGCTGGCCCAGCAAAAGGCAGGATGTCCCCCAGCTGCTTTGGCTCTCAGGGTGCACAGCCACGGTTCTGCTGTGTGACTGTGGCTCTGCTGGGCTTTGCATTTGCTTAATCTCCACTTTGATGAGGATTGTCTCCCTGCTGATGTCACGGCAAGGGCTGCTCTTGTTGATGAAGTCCCCCCTGGGTAACACAGAGGTGGTTGGGACTTCTTCGGTGACCGTCACGGGTGATGGAGGAAGGCTCATTTCTTGAGCCTTCAGAATTCACCCTTGAATTCAACCCTTCAGAATTCACCCTTGAATTCTGCCATGAAGGAAATAATTAAAAAAAAAAAGAAGAAAAGAAAAAGATAGAAATAAGTGAGTCACCCTCCAAGGAGGGGTGTGATGTCAGCTTGCTGACTCTGACCATAACCCCATCGCAAACACATTTTCTTTACAGTATCTAGGTACCTTAATGTGTCTTGCTCATCACATTCTTTAACTGCATTTATTTTTCTGATTGCTGGGGTTTTATGCTAATCAAACACTAAGGAGCAGATAAATTCATAACTTGTTCTAGTGCCATCTTGAAATTATCAGGACTAACTCTGTTCAGAATTGAATCACTAAAAATTAGACTGGAATTGCTTCCATGTCCTATTTTTTTCTGTTATCTCAGCATTGCTTTAAAAGCTGAGCTGAAGCATCTGTCTGCTGCTGGCTTAAGCTCTAGGAGCTCTAAAGGGGCCTAGGTTGCAAAAAGGAGCCTGAAGTCCTCATCAAGCATCATTTCCCCTCATTGTTACTCGACACAGAAGCCTCTCCAGTGCGAAGTCTCCTTCACACCCCAGGTCCATCCTTCACTTAACCCTGAGGTAGTTGCTTGACCTCATTGGATAAAAATGGAAAAATGTCTCATTTTCAGTGTGTTTGAGAAAACTGACATCAGATCCTTTTTTTTTAATCTTCCTTAGCAAGACAAGGCCACTTCCAGTTTCTGGTGCAGGTGCATTGACCCCTGCCTCTACTTGGCTGTAGTGGGGAGGGTTTTCTGCCTGCCCACAGTGAGTTTCTGCTTGGTCCCTGTGCCTGTGGAGGAGCTTGCCCAGTGAGTTAGTGCAGACAGAACCTTGGGGAAGGGCTCCTGGACACAGCCTTCCTGCAGCCTCCGTGTCTCGTGACTCCGGGCAGAACTTCCCGCACAGGATGCATCTCAGATCAATGGCTTGCAGTACTTGGTGGTCCCCAGTGTCCATCTGTAGGAAGTAGACTTTGGAAGAGATTCTCATTTTTCTAATTTTAGAGTGTCTTTCCAGGCTGTAGGACCTGGCATGGCTGTACCTGCAATCACAGGGATTTTGGGAAGGAAGAAGAGAATCGCCTTTGGTTTGTGATTGCATCCTGAGCCAATCAGAGCTTCGAAATGGAGCTGTGGAGACCCTGGAGTGAGCACCCCAAAGAAATGTGGAGGAGCTTTACACTCAGAAAGCTGAGGGTTTAATAAAAGTAAAACAAGGATGTCCCATATTGTAAATGGAGAAGACTCAAAGTGACTGAGTAGAACAGAAGAAAATTGAAAACTTATTCCAAACCCTCCCACCGCCTCCTTGGGGACAGGTTTCAGGCACTGGGTGATGCCCCCTTTCTCCTGCCTTGGCAGCCCAGCTGCTCTTGCAGTGCCTTCCCAAGTGCATGGTGTCTGTGGTTGTGTTTTCCAGCACAGCTGGGAGTGCTCAGCCACCCACTGACCCCAAAGCCAGCACGGGGCTGTTCTGCCCAACTCCTTCATCCCCTCGCTGGCACCACTGCTGGCAAAGGCTGCACCTGATGTGTCCCCTCAGCTTCCCTCCTCCTCCTCCTCTTGCAGAATAACAAGGATGCTGTTTATTTTATGTACCAAGCAAATTCTTCAGACTCCATTCGAATTAAAGGAAAACGTGGGCCAGCAGAGGGGCTTTCCATCACTTAACAATGAATGTCTGCACATCAGCCTTTCCCTTTCCAAAGAGTAAAAGAAGAAACATCGAAAGCTCTCCAGGGATTGTGAGTCATCTGGCTTCAACAGACATGGCTTCATATCCTGAGAAAAGGGAAGCAGATCATCCTAGGCCAGATCTTCTGCCAGAAAAAGAAACACAGCTCTGCATAGCTTCTGAGGTCCTTCCAGAGCAGTGGATCTTGAGCCTCCATCAGCAGGAAATGTGTCCGACTGAAGCTGGGCTTGGGGAGAACTGGGCATGGCCAGAGCACTTCTCAGCATTGGGTGGTTTTTCTCCCAAGTTTTTTAAAAGACATCCAGGGACGACAGTCCCAGGCCCAACGTCCTGCTCCAGAGAGTGTCTGGGAGGTGCCAATGTGAAGAAGGGCTTGAAGTGGCCCCTTGGGTAGTTCACAGGAGGTGAGGGAGGTCTGTGGTGCCCGGGGATCTGCATGGGACCCCGCTGCTCCTTGCATCCACTTAGAGTCTTGAAAAAAGAGGTTAAAAAGAGGGAAAGGTCAAAAAAGTGTCCAAGCTGAGCATGACTGACGAGGATCTACAGAGGGGCTCCTTAGACCTTCAGAAGGTCTGAGGAAGGGGGAGCCCAGGACAGGGAGGGGAGAACTGTCCCCTAGGTTAACACAGAGAGGCTGACCCCTTTCAGCAGGTCCCTGCAGGATCTGGGATGCCTCAAGGCTGTGGAGGGAGAAAGATGAAGGAAAGACACCCAAAAACAAAACAGAGAGTTTTCCCTCAGTTCCCCTCACCCTGATGCTGATTCCTGCCCTGCTCTGAAGCCAGGGGATAAGCCAGCCCTGTCCACAAGGACGGGCTCGACTACACCCCCTTCTCTTTTCTCTTCACACTGTCCAGCTATAAACAGGGGTTTCTGGTGGAAAACTTGTGTTCCTCTCCATAGTACCAGCATGGAACGTGATGCAATTTCTGCTGGTATTTGCCAACTTGCTGCTTTCGAGCCACAGAGTGCTGGTGGCAGCAGCAGTCACCGTGCTTCCATTTAATGCTTTCCAGGATTCAAAAGCCATCCAGCCATCTCCAGCATATTTGTGTTGGCTCTGGGCTGAGTGACCTTGCATGGAACACCGAGCTTTGCCTTTCCTATGGCTATGAATTGCCTCTCTGAAGGCCCGGGAGCATTTGAGTTTACATCTGCAGAGAGGAGGATTCACTTCCCTCGTGGTTTTTCCTGTCTGGGTGAACACAGAAGCTGACAGAACTTATTTAGTCTTTCCAGGTATCATCTGTCTGTAATCCTGACGATCCCATGTGACATGGAAATCCCCACGAGCAATGAAGTGGTAGCTTTTTCTTGAATTTGGTTCAAATTCTTCAGAAAAGGGAGAACTGGGGACGGGTGGAGAGGATAAATTGCAGCATCTCCTTGCCTGAGCTCAGAGTTGAGCTCCTTCAAAGAGGCAGAGCAGCATCCTGCAAGGAAGAGCCCTCCCAGAGCCACCATGCTCACTGCAAGGAGAGTCCTGCTGCTCGTGATGCTCCTCACCCTCTCCCCATGCTGCGATGCAAGTAAAGCACCTCATGGGCCACTGCTGCTGGTTGGGACTTGGGGTTGTCCCACTGGGGTGGTCGGGAAAGAAACCCCAGTGTGGAGCAGGGATGGTGCTGCTGGCAGGAGGAGCAACCCCAGGCCAGGGCAGAGCAGCACATCCTGGGTTGCAGGGAAAGATGGAGACTGCTCCTGGGGCTGGGTGGCTTTGGCAGAGCTGCTGCAGGGGCTGGGAGATAACTTGGAGCATCCTTCTGCCCCAGGAAGGAAGGAGGAGGGCACCTGGGGCTCCTCAGGGCAGCATTTGCAGAGCTTGGGGGATGTTGTGTTCATCATGGGGAAGGTCCTGAAGACAGGCTGCCTTCCAGAGCCAGCATTCACCGTCTCTCTTTGTTTCCTCCAGCCCCTTACACTCCGTCCGAGTGCTGCTTCGGCTACGTAAAGGGCCGGCTCCGGGTGGCCAACCTCGTGGGTTTCTACTCAACTCCCAGGGAATGTTTTTCCCCAGCATATGTGTAAGTCCTGGCAACTTCTCTGCTGCTCTGCTGTCTCCTGGGCCACCATGGGTTCAGTTAATCTGTTCCATCTGGGGGCAGGACAGGGACAGGTCTGCGTAACCTTTGTGATCTTCCAGCATGAAGAGGGGAGGACAGGACTGTCTGGGCACTTCTACAAGGCTGTCACAGCTCCTGAAGGCCCTGCACGGGCTCTAGAGGTGCTGGGCTGCAGGATGAGCTGCTTGTAGGACACCAAGAACCCAGGGGCAGCACCCAGGAACAGAGGGAAAGGAGAAGGAGTGCAGGGGAGGGAGGATGGTGTGGGCACAAGTGGAATCACAGCTGTCATTCCTCACAAATCTTCACCTTTAACCTTTGCAGGTTTGAGACCAAGAAAGGAGTCAAGCTCTGTGCAAACCCAGAGGAGAAGTGGGTGCGGACAGCAGTTCAAGAGCTAAAAAAGAAATTACTTCCTGCCCCATGATGTAGAGTGGATGCCCTGGTTCAGGCTACCCAACATCCTGGTGGGAAGGAAGGTTTACAGTCACCCTCCCAGAAGGGGCTATGGATGTTCCAGCTGCTGGGAGAGGGCATTGACTCCCCAGAGCCCTGTGCTGCATCCACAGCTGGGCACCAGCTCCTGGAATGCTGCTGGCCCCGCCAGCACCTGCCTGCTGATCACAGCCACAAAATAAAGTTTACTTCATGTGATACTGGAGAGTGGTGTCCTTTCTTCTCCCAGCCCCGCAGCTGGGGCTGGGATGGGGGCTCTTCCCACTGGGTCTCACTAGGGCAGGAAGGGAGGGGGATGGATGGGACTTCAAGGGGACCCAAAAGGGGCTGAAGACTCCTCTGAGGGTTTTTAGATGCCATCGGTTTCAGGCTTAGAGGTTTCAGCCTGTCCCATGTGCTGCCCCGTGAGGGAGCACAGCCTGTCTACCACGTGTGCCCAGACCTGTGGTGTCTCTGAGCTGGGCTGCAGAGGAAGGGTTTCTCTGCAGAGCTCCCTGGGCAGATAGGACAGACAGGGATGCTGAATCAGACAAGGGATTCCTGCACATACAGCCCTGGAAATTCCGCCCCTGCCAGGGGCCATGGAGAGCTCATCAGTGATCCCTGCCAGGGCTTTGGGAGGGGGAGCAGAACTGGAAGGGCAAGAGTGAGGAAAGTCATGAGTTAAAGACAGTTTAATAAATAAAGCAAAACTGGTGCACAAGCAAAGCAAAATAAGGGATTCATTCTCTCCTTCCCAGTGGTGGGCAGGTATTCAGCCGTGAGGAGCAGAGCAGGGCTCCCTCACGTGTAACAGTGACCTGGGAACACAAATGCTGCAACTCTGAATGTCCCCCTACTTCTTCTTTCTTTCCCTGTGGCAGTTCAATAAGGGGGAAAAAAAAGGAGAACCAACCAAACAAAGAAACCTACCAAAAAAAGCCCCACCAAGTGATAAAAAAAAACATAATTTGCCACCAATCAGATGATGCTCAGGCAGTCCCTGAGCAGCAGCACCCCTGAGAGCCCTGCTGCCGGCACTCCCAGCTCCTGGGGAAGGGGATTTTGGCTGCAGCAGCTCCAGGGATGCTTTCACAGCAGAGGCAAAACCCATCCAGAGCTGAGGGATGACCCTGACACACTGCAGGTCTGGAACCTGAGGTGTCACAGGCACCAAGAAGGTGCAGAACTCTGGGTGCACCAGGAGAGGCTTCAGCCTGCAGGAGCCTCTTAAACTGTTGCCTTTCTGCTTCAGGAGTGCTCAGACCATGGAGTCACCCTGTTTGCTTGGGCTTGGTGCCCTCTCCTGACAGCTGTGGCTCGGATGCAGCACAGACCTCAGGGCTCTGGCGGGGGAAGCAGGTCCAGCCCAACACCGACATTTATCATGTGCAGACAGTTCATGTTTCCTGTTAAAGTATTAACTTTTGTGATTACCCACTCAAACCCCAAAGCGTTTTATGAGTCAGAGAACATTTCCCATCTCCACATTGCTTTCTTTGTCTGTGCCTGTCCATTTTAATTTCTAAAGTAGGGGTTTTCCTCCGTCAGAAAATTTGTATTCGATCATTAATTATAGTGAGGTTGCAGCTGGTTCAGACACCCATAAAATCCTGTGCAGAGTCTGTAACCCCTCTTCTCTCCACTTGCCTTTGCATTTGCCTAACCAAGAGCTCCACACCTGGGGGAGAGGCTGTGCCACTGCTGGGAATGGCTCAGGAGGTTGCTGGGAACACCCCAGGCACTGCAGAAGAGGCTGGAGAAGACTAAAGCCAAACCCAAAGGTCCGCTGCTGGGGCAGGGACACAGAGGGAAGCCCGGTCCCCCAGAGCCTTGTGGGGCCTTTCCAGGCCTTCAGACACCCAACGTGCATTGATTTGCTTTATGAAGAGCAGATAGAGGAGGCATCTACTAATGCTTGTGGGGACAGGAGTAAGTAGCTAAGGGAAAGGAGGAGCAACTGTGTGCCTCAGACAAGCCTGAAAAGGGAGCTCAGGGTTGGCACATAAGGTTTTCTGTGCCAGGACGTGCTGGTTGAAAAAAGCCATTAGCTCAGTTCTCCCTTAGTTACAGCCCTGTGCTTTTAACCAGTGCCTAGGAGCTGGTGTGGCCCTGGTGGCTGCTGGGCCCAAGGGTCTGGGGGACGTGGATAGGGAGGGCAGGAGGACCTGGGGGTGATGAAAAGTCCGTAGAAGAGGACTCGGGCTGCTGTGTGTCAGGCATTTTCTCCCTGCAGAGCCCTGCCTGGGGACAGTGGCACGAGAACCCCGTGTGGCTGTGCCCAGCTCTCTGCATGCCCACCCTGCCCCATGCACGGCCAGTGGACCCCATGCCCTGCAGACCATTTCTTCTAAACCAGCATTTTCAGCACATTTGATCTGTTTCCTTCTCCTTTCTCCTTTCAGAGAAATCGTGCAGACATGAGATAATCTTCAAAGATGCCCATTTCAACCTTTCTTCCCCTCTGAGAAGTCTTGGATTGCCTCATCCCCAAGCCACAGCCAGGCCCCCTCCTGTGCTCCCACTCAGCATCATCCCGTGTGGGTTTCCATCAGGAGCTCACCCCCTCCTCACACAGAGCTGTATTTGCCTTCCCAGGGAGCAGATCCCTGCATGGAAGCTGGGCTCCCTGGTGCTGCCATCGGGATCTGTGCCACCTGCCCCTCCTCTCTGGTGCCTGGGATGACTCTCCTGGGGCTGTGGTAGGATCTGTCCCATCTCCCTGCAGGAATGCCCTGTCTGTGCACTGATGGCCACAAGCCTCCATCCCCCTGACTCTCATTTCAATCCCAATGCTGCTGTGGGAGGCAGAGGCAACACTTGGGCTCAGACTTGTGTTCAGACCAAGACCCTCCTCAGACACCCCGCTGCCACTGCCCCATTTCTTCCCTTTCTGTAAAGTCTGCTGAACCACTGAAAGCACCTCTGACACCCCCTGCTCTGGGGTCCCTCCTGATTGGTCCAGTGTGGCTTCTCCTGCCTGACATCCCATCCCATGCCATGCCATGCCATGCCATGCCATGCCATGCCATGCCATGCCATGCCATGCCATGCCATCCCATCCCATCCCATCCCATCCCATCCCATCCCATCCCATCCCATCGTGCTTTCCTGCCTAACCCAGTGCTCTCTGTGTGGCCAAGGTGGCTGGGGAGGTCCGTTTGGATGGATTTGTCACTGGCCTTTGACCATCTGGGCAAGCCAATTAAACCCACCCGTGACCTGTCCCTGCTCAGGGACTGTGGGTTGTCTCTCCCGTTAGAAACAAGCAGACAAGCACTAGATGTCATGTTCTGCCCTTGTGGGAAGATGGTTTTAATCTGCTTTCAGTTCTGCCAAAGTCTCTGGAAGCTCCTTGCTACGTCACGGCTCTTCAGTAGAATGCAGAACTGCTCCTCGAACTTTTCCACCCACCGCTGGATGCGTCCCAAAAATAAACGACAGAAACCTCCTTGACCCTGGCTTCTTAGAACAGGTCTGAAATTTTTGGAAATGCACCCTGAGTGGGCGGCAGCAGAGGATAAATGACGGCGCGGCGAGAGCCACAGCCACAGCCAGCGGGCAGGGCGGCACAGAGGACGCAGGAAGAGCCCCCACACAGCCACCATGCTCCCTGCAAGGACTGTCCTGCTGCTCACCCTGCTCCTCACCTTCTCCCTGCACCACTCCACAGGTAAGGAACCTCGGGCCACTGCTGCGGGTCGGGGCTCTGAGGCCCCGCTGGGGATGTCCCGTTGGGGACGTCAGGCAGGAAACCCCAGCAGGGAGCGGGAATGGTGCTGCTGACAGGAGGAGCAACCCCCTGGTCAGGGCAGGGCAGCAAATCCCGGGGTGCAGGGGTAGATGGAGAAGGTGCTGGGTGGTCTCGGCAAAGCCAGACCTGGGGAGAGGCTGCAGGAGCTTGGAACAGGCTCTGGCAGTTGTTTGACAGTCACAGCTGGATGAGCAAGATTGGAGGGAGGGAGAACATGCAGCTGTTTGGAGCCTTCCAAAACATCCTGCAAGTTGTGTCCCTGCCTTGGAAACCCCCAAAACCAGACTGAGCACCCCAACTTTACTGTGTGCTCTGGGGGCTGCAGCAATTTGGGCTGTGAGGTGCCAGGTCCCAGGCTGTTCCCTGCACCACTGCTGTCCCAGTCCTGTGCTTGCTGTCCCGAAGGGTGACAAACCCCTGTCATAGGATGCTATGGGAGCTGCTGAGATGCTCCACAGCCTCCATTCTGTGTTGCAAATCCTGTGTTGCCATTGTCTGGTGGTGTCATTCACAATATTCCCCCTTCCCTCCACAGCCCACTTCACACCTGTGGAATGCTGCTTTGACCACGCACAGAAACCCATCCGACACCCCCAAAGCTTCTACGAGACATCCAAAGACTGCCCCAAGCCTGCAGTTGTGTGAGTATCCCAGGGTTTGCTTCCCATCCCAGATCTGGAGCAGCTCCCCCATCCCATCCTGCCCCACAGACAGCTCAGTCCCAGCCAGGGGGGGCCGGGGTAGGAAAGCAGCTCTGGGGGGTGACCAAAGAGGGGAAAAAATAGGTTTTAGTGCTTTCTGCTAACGCCAGTGGTCTGGGAAGATTCAGACACTGACCATCAGCCTGAGGAGGGCATGGGCTGCTGGAGGGGGCTCCAAGCCTTGATCCAGGATAGGGCTGCACAAAGGGAGGGGAGAAAGAGTGCATGGGAAGGGAATGGCTCATGGTTCATGTTTTCACTCTTTTTCCTTGCTTTCTCATTGCAGGTTTATGACTGCTAATGGTGATGAGATTTGTGCCGACCCCAAGAAGCAATGGGTGAAGAAAGCCATGAAACGGCTTCAAATGAAACAATGAAATCCATCTGCCATCTGACTCACCTATCCTGTCCTCCTGTCTCTGGAGGGAGCCAGCGGTGCTGGCAGCTCTTCTCCAAAGGGTGCTGTGGCAGTGGCCACTGTCACTGCAGGAGGAGCCATCCTGGACCCCGGCAGGATGAGGTGTCACAGTGCCATGGACCAGCCAGCTACCGAGCTCTTCCTGCTGTCACTGTCCTGCCAAGATGTGTCTGTGGAGCAAATATTTATAATAAAGACTCATTGCCACAAGTTGCTGTTTGAATTTCTCCTGATTTTCCAGCCCAAGCAGCAGATCCTACAAGCCAAGGGCATCCTGCAACCAAAAAAAAAATCTGTGCCACAAGCTAGTATTTCTCCAGGAGCAAACTGTGCCTGGTCACAGTGTGCTTCACTGGGGATGCCATGGTGGAGCCAGGCCTTGACCCACAGGTCCAGGACCCATAGGTGAGGTTACCCTCACCCCTAGGCAAGGCTGTGCATCCTCAGAGCCCCATGGGCTTTGCAAGTGCTCCAGAATTAAGGGGAGGGTTCTGGGATAAGATACTGATCTACCAAACCCTTCATACCTTGACAGCTTCCAAATGTGCTGGTGGCCACTGCAAAGTATCTGAGGGAGATGAGAAACAATGCCCACAGTACCAGGAGGGTGAGGACACAACCCCCTCAGCTGGACAGAGGTGTCCTGGCTGCCTGTCCCTCCGCAGGGCTGGGGAAGGGTGGGAGTAGTGTGGGATCCCAGATACTAAAACCAGGCTGCTGGCCCACCTTCTCATGGGAGAGGTGCAAACATACATGGGAAAACCTCAGAAAGGTGAATGCAAGGAGTGTGGCAAATGATCCTCAGCCTAAAGCTTCATCAGTGTTCTGTGCTCATGGTTAGAGAACACTGCAGGGCTGTATTTTCTGGGACACTGAATGGCACAGGAAAAACATCCCTAATGACATTTTTGCCCATGAACTGTAAGCACCATGGGAGGAAGCAGTGGTGGAAAGGAAAGCTGAAGCAGAATCAGATATTGGGGGACAAACACCTTGAGGACTGTGCATCCCCTGTCAGAGGGGACACAAGTGAGCAATGCTCCCCGGTGAGCAGAGACTGACAAAGCACACGGCTCCACACTAGCTCTTGCACATGGATGTGTATTTTAATAAAAATAATTCTGTCAATATACAGCAGAATGTCGATTTCTTTACCATATTTCCAGTATATTTTCATAGGCTTTTTCTCAGTTAAAATCCACCCCCCCGACCCCCTTTTTTGAAGTTTTCATGCGAAGCGTCAGATAACTTAATTCACAAATACTAAGCGTAGACTGAACCAATGTGCACAGTTTGTGTAATGTCCACGTAGCCAATGTTGTACCAAAGAGGTGAAACTCCCTTCCAAAGGCGATGAGAAGCTGGGAGTGGCACAGGGAGCTGTGCCCAGCGGCGGCCGCTCCTCCAGGGCTGCCAGGAAACCTGCGGAGACCTCGCACCCCGTGCTCCAGCTGAGCATTTCATACCTGAGTTTTGAGCAACCAGCAGGAGAGAAGAGTTCACTGCGTGCTGGGCAGGTCCTGGGGCTTGCACTGCTGCCTGCGAGAGCTTCAGGGGCCACAGCCTCCTCCTGCCTCCCCGGCTGCACAGGTGGGACCAAGAGACACAATCCCAATCCAGCGCTGGCGCAGTCCTTGGTCTGGAAGTCACCATACTTGTGGTTTTCAAATTTTCTTTAAAATCTGGATTATCCCCAGAGCTGCTGCTGCTTCTCCTTTCTCCAAGTCTGAGCCTGTGAGAAGCCCAGCATACAAAAATCCCTCTGTGCTCCCTTCTGGAGGAAGGATGCAGCCAAAGTCCTCCCGAGTAAAAACGTCCAAGCACACACCTGGACGCAAGGGGAGTGACCAGAGCAAAGCTGTCTGCCCGGCCACGGGACATTCAGCAAGGAGCAGAGGTCTGCACGGCCTCCAGGAATGTTTCTGTGGTGATGTGAGTGTAAATTCCACACAGGACTCATGGGTTTCCTGCGAGCAGGAGAGAGTCAAGCCTCCCTCTTGGAATAAAAGAGCTGGCAGGACATGTGCTCCTCAAGCCTGGATGATGCCCTGGCTTGCCAGGCACTGCTCCAGCTCAAGCTGCAGGCTCTGAGCTCTGGTTTGGGATGTGGGGAGAGGGACAGATATGCCAGGTTCACTCATCCATCACCTGCCACCTCTTGTTGCAGGGAAGGATGGTGGAGAGCAGCTAGTGCTGCCTATGGAAGAGGCCTCCAGGCTCTCAACTCCTCCCTTTTCCTCCCAAATCTGCTGCAGTTCCCCCCACACAGCCCCAGTAACACTTCCTCCAGCTCTCTGCCCCTACACGGCAGACGGGACAAGGCTCACAGCCAGCTCTGGCTCTGACCAAGAACTGCTGGATTGCAGTTCCATCACTCATCCCTCTGGGGCAGAAGGGTCCCAGCAGCACCCAGCATGTCCCCTGGCACGTCCCCACCAAGTCCTTCTGCAGAAACACCTTGGTACAGCTGGAGACCCAACACTTGCTCTCTACAAGAGACCTGCTCTCTCTCTGACCCACCCCTGAGGCTGCTCTCACACTGGCAGGGCTGGAAGGAAGATGCTCCTTCTGCAAAGGGGACTCCTGCGTGGATCAGGGCCCCTTGTGCCTTCTCCCAGGCTGTGACCAGCTCCACGGGGCCTCACTGCACCCAGGACTGGAGCCTGAGGGACCCCTCTCTCCACCTGCTGCCACGGGGCAGTTCAAGTCTGCACTGCTTTTTCATGTGAAGAACTTCCTGATCCCATGTGGTGCACCACACAGCTCCATGGCACTCAACACTGCTCTACAGCCTGGCTGCCACAGGTCACCTTCTCAATCAACCCCACGACACAGAACTCTGAAATGTGTGTCTAAGCAACACGTGCTAGGTATTAACACAGACAGGTACCAAAGCACAGCCGCAATCCAGCCTGGTTTGCTCTGCTGAAGGAGGAGATGGTTCATCATCCCTGATACCCACGGTGGAAAATGATACATTCAGTCCCCAGAACTAGTTCCAGCAGCTCTGGTTGCTCCAGTTTTTCAAGGCAGCTTCAAGAACAAAGCTATTTAAAGAATGGTAAAGATGCCGCCTTAATAAAATGTGAAAAACAAGGACACAGCTTGAGGACAGATTGAGATGTCACTGTGAAAAAAGAGAAGAAGGAAGGATATGGGAAGATCCTAGGTGTAGGTAACCATGAGGAATGGTTACCTCAGAACACTCCCAGGGGAGCCCACTCTCCACACCAGCCACTGCTGCACCTCCTGGTGTCCAAATTCGATGGGCAGCAGCACAGCAAGGGCCACCAGGATGCTGGAAAGAGAGACACTGTTGCTGTAGCACCCATCTTTCACCACACACCTTTCACACATCCTAAGGCAACAAGCTCCAGCTTTGGTTCACATGGGGCTGAGGGCAAGCCTCCACTGGACAACCTCCCCTAAAGAGCTGGATGCTGCACATTGTCCAGCGCTTCACTGGGAGTCCCTCCCCGTTCTGCTGGCCACACACAAGGGCTCAATTCCTAGCAGCCTCCAAAAGAATGGCAGAAGTGCTGCAGCCAGCCCAGCTGCAGGCTGATGGGATGCTGCATGGTGGCAAAAAGGGACTGTCACATGTGGGCCTGCCCCTTTAGGCCAGCAGGGAAGAACAAGCCAAGAAGGGCAGTTGGAGTTTGCCACATCTATGCTTGGCACAGACACGAGCCACAGAGCTGGCCCGGGTCTAGGAGCAGCTCCCACAGCACCCAGCACTGCAGATACTGTAGTCATGCAGCTGGGAGAATACTGGGATTGTGGGATGCAGAGAAGCAAGGAGGGAGAGCTTGACTGGGAGCTCTCTCAACCCTCTAAGTCTTGAATTAGCTTTGGTTAAATACTTGCTAGGGTAGGCTCATGGAGCAGCAAGAGGAATCATCTGGAACAAGACAGTTCCAAGAAGAACAAGAGGAACAAGATTTGGCTCCCCCTGGCACAGGAGAGATATCCACAAACTGGAATGCATCCAGCAGAGCCACTAAGATGGTCACAGGCTGGAGTACCAGGTGTATGAGGTGGATACTCTCCCAAGAAACACTTATTCCAGCTACTCCAGTGCATTTCGCTCCAAAGTTCTCCCAGTGTATTCCTGATGCTCTCACTCTCTGCTTATGGGGGCAGCATGAACCCTTGTCCGTGGGGAGAAGCCTGGTGATGTAATTCAGCTCCATGAAGCTCTCTCCACAGAACCCCTGAAGGACACTTTAACCAAGGCTTCAGGTCTGGAGTTCTCAAGATGCTCCTCTCAGAAGGCCACTTAACAGGCAGGGCATTGGACTCAAACCCAAAGCCCAGGATGTGCAGGCCTGCAGTTCACCACCCCTGGAATCAGGTTCCACCAGGTCCCTGCGAAACGTTTTCCTTCTGCAAGGCCTTTGCTGCACTGCCAAGTGTCAGGAAGGTGGGTGGGGTGTCCAGAGCACAGGGCTGGAGTGTGTTTGCTGCTCTCCAGATCACAGCTCTTTGGTGGTGCCTCTGGACTAACCAGGGGACAGCTGAGACCCTCTAAATGCAGCCACAGTGGGGCTGGAAGAGGTTTAGCTGTCCCAGCAGTGGCATTTCCCACTGGGAAGGACATGCAGCTGGAGAGCCTCTCCTGGGGCTGAGGAATGCTGCTTGTGCAGAGTCCAGCTGAGCTCTGGAAAACCTTCTCCCAGGATCTGAAGCCAGCCCAGCAGAGAGCCACCTGATGGAAGTATATATGCAGTGCCATCAGCATTACAACACGGGGCTGTAGCTGAGTCCTTGTCCCCTCACCCAGAAATGGGAAACCAGCAGTTTCTGCTACAGGCTCCACAGTCATTTCCATGGCTTTACTGAAGGACTCTTGGGAGCAGTGACCAGGTTGCTTGAGGCACTTGGAATAACGAATCCCAAATCACTTTTATAAAAGTAACTTTTGAATTGCCATGTAGCCTCTGGTTAGGTGTACAGACACATTCAGTGTCACAGACCCCAATTCACTTTAGCTCTGTTTTTAAAAACTACTGCAATAATCCAAGTTTCAGCCTATGTGAACCATCAAAGAGCAGCCAGGGAGATTCAAAGGCAAGAGGCTTTGAAATACAACCTGGGAAAACCACATCAGAAATCCCATCTGGGAATCAGGGGTAGGTTGAGGCTTACATCACACCACACACCACAAACGTGCTTGTCTTCCCCACACTGAGTCATGGCCACATTAGTCAGAATCTGAGTACAAGAAGCAGAAACCACTAGTGAAACCACCAGAACACTTGAAATAAATTTTAAAAACCCAGATAACATCCATCACACATTTCTTGGCACCAAAATAACCAAATATCTAGGAACCTCTCTTGTTTTGTTTTCTTTTGTAGTGAAACCAAATTTTTAAAAAATGCTTTAGGACAGTCAGCAAAGCTTTGCTGAGAAACCAAATGGGGCATTAATATGACACATGATGAAGAGATTTGGCTTAAAGAAACCACAGAGAGAAGGAACCAAAAAAACCTCAGAAAGAGATAAAGATGGTGTTGCTACAAAGATGAGAGAGAGGTCTGACTGCAGCCAGACTGCTGCAAAGTGGTGACCAACAGCTGCGGAAAATGGGGGAGGCAAAGCAAAGTCCTGGAGTACTTCAGCCTCAGTACCCACAATGAGCCCAGCAGTGTGCTGACAGCCTGAGTCTCAGGAATGGAAAGCCTCCAGGACAATCCCACCAGGCAAAGTTCACGTGCTGCCTTGGCACGTCTGGGACCAGAGGCTTTGGGAAGGAAGCCTGCCCACTGAGTTCTCTCTGCACTTGCAGCAAGGCAGGGACGGCAGGCTGGGCTGAGATGCATCAGCAGAGTTGAAAATCAACAGATGAGCTTTCAGGCACATGAGCTGCTCCCCAGAGCTGGAACAGAAGCCCCAGATTGGCAAGTTAAATTCTGCCTGGTGCAGCTCTCTGCCTCTGTCTCCCTGGAAGAACGGCTGTGGTAGAGCTCCCTCTGCTTTTTGCAGCTATACCAGTGATCTGATAAAAGTATCTCCTCCATCTCTAAATGTCCTGTTTCCTTAGACCACCACGGCTCTAGCACTGCCCCTGCACACTGCACACCTTCACCAAAGGTGATAATGTTCCCAACCACTTCCAACACCATCTGCACATTCACTGCCACAGTCTGCCCTGGCACCTGCCCCCCTGCTCTGCCTTGATTTCAGACCTCAGGTGCCAGCTGCAGATCCAGCCTGCAAATCCAGAAAATCCTTAAAGCTTTGGGCTGCTGCTACTTTCCTTCTCAGTGGCACACAAGCTCTCTTGCTGCTTGAAGTCCTGGCACAGGCCAACCTCCATTTCAAGAAAAAACCTCAACAAAAGGTGTTCATCTTTCACTGACCTCCAAAAAAAAACCCCCAAAAAAACTGTGAACAGCAGTAAAATTCATGTTTGGTTGGAGCTCCCTTGGGTCCTCCCCCAGAGCTACTGACCTAAAATTAATTTGGTGCAGAATTCCAACTCCTCCTGTGCAGCCAGGCTGAACCTGCCACCTCCCAATGGTACAGCAGAGGATGCAAAGCACAAGGTGCTGCCAGGCAGCCTCGCCAGGTAACAGAACATGCTCAGAAACACTCACAGGTGGTCTGAATGCTTGGCAGCACTCAAGTCCCTGGGCTTGGCACACAACATGGACACATCAGTCCACTTTACTCAGAGGTTACTCACCCACAGATCCTCTTTTGGGCCTGAAACTTCGATAATTATCTTAATAATCCCTAAAGAAACACTGCTGCTCCTTTCTGAACGGCTCAGACCCAACAAAGCTGGTACTGACCCCAACCTGACCTCAGCTTGTCCCACCTGCAAGGACAAGCACAGCTCAGCCCAGGTTTCTCCAGACACTTCCAAAATTTAGAAGTGCTCATTTAGATCAGTGTTATGGGGATGGGAGAGGGCAGGAAATACTGCTATTACTGAGTTACTGGCAGAGCCCTCCTCCATGGAGAAAAAGGGGGACTTGTTCTTTAATTAAAAATTGTCAGCCCACCAGGGCATCACCCACGGATGTTTCTGGCCAACTCACATGACCTGGTTCTACCCATACAGTGGCAGATGACTTCATATTAATCAGTCCTGTCCCTCCAGCCGCTCAGAGAGCTGGATTTAACTCTTTCTCAGGGCTGTGAGACGCTTCTACAGCACAAGCACCAATGCAGGCAATGTCAATCTTCTACTCTTCCCACTCACAAAGCCAAGATTGAGAGCCTTGGGCTCTGAAGACAGGCACCACGAAGGACCAGGCTCCTCCAATTCCCATCATTAGTGTGTGACAGGACCTACCTCACCCGGCCTCCTGAGGGGTTGAATGATGTGTGTGGCTGGGACCAAGTCTGTGGGCAATAAATACATCAGTGACTTTGTGGAGGTGGAAGAGACCTTTTTAATAAACATGATTCAAATAAAATAAAAAAAAAATCCCTCTGAACTGCCACTGTGAGAAGAGGTCGGATTACTAGCACGGATGATGCTGTATGTGCACGATGGAGGGAGAAGGGAAGAAAAGAACAAGCTGTCACCAACTTGATGAGCTTCCTCAGTAAATCAGCATAAACCAGCTCAGCAAAACTCTCCAGATAAAATATTGGTGGAACCATGAGAAACAACTCAAATCAAAACAAAGAGAAAAATCCCTACGTCAGAAGGCGCTACATTAGAATAACCAGCGAAATACTGAGTGCCGCTGGAGCCGCAGCCACGGCAGGGAGACAGGTCAGATCTGCCAGTCTTCCTGGGGTCAGGAATAGCCACACAGTGAGGGACTCACTCAATCCTTGCACAGGCAGTGCGTGTGTGCTAGAGGGGTGTCGGTGGCAGGGAGGGCAGGCTATCGAACGAGGTGGTGGTGCAGAGTGGCAGCAACGGAGGGTGAAGGGCAGCACTCCACGACGTCAGCTCCGTCCCGCTCGGGTGGTCAGTGCAAATAATCGTCTACTCTGGCAAAGGAGCAGGAGCCCAGGCCCACGCGAGCCATGAGCCGCAGACACTCCGAGGCCTGGCCCAGGGCGAGCATCAGCGGGGGCTGCTTTGGCAGGTTCTGAGATTCTGTGGGGGCAAAGAAAGAGAGCTTGTTTAGAAGAGGTGTTCTGGCTGCTGCTGGCTCACCTGCACTCAGGCCTCTCTCTGTCCCAACTGGGCACCAAGCCCAGACCCCTGGCAGAAGGTGCTGGCTCTGGAAGGAAGCTACTTCCAAATGCTGCCAGCTCTGTGCTGCTGCTGCTCCACACACCCCACCACCCATGACACATCCCACAGCTCAGCAGGGCCTTTGAGAAAGTGCTACTGTGGTGGCCAGAGCAACAAAAAGGCAACAAAGTGTCGCTAGCAGGCAGAGACCGAGGAAAAAGCGACATGGACAGCTTATCGTGGTATGAAAACCGACTCTTTATTAATTTACAAACTCGCTTATATACCTTAGCATGCTGGACTGGCATGAGGTCATTGGTTCACTGACCAGCCACCCCTCAGAGGCATTGGCTGAACCCAATAATACTTACTTCAGATATTTTCTCTTTGGTATCAATAACAGTGCCATAGTTTACAAAATCTCTCAACTGTTTTCCCTTAGCGTCCATGAGAAAGCAAAGCTTTCACACAGACACTGTCAGAAAACTGAGAAATCTCTCTGCACCCATGCTTTCAGCATTCACAAAGAAGCTCCTGCTGATGCTGTCTGCCAGAAAACCCTCAAAACATGAGAGATCAAATCATGGAGGAATAAGGGGAGGCAGGAGAATCTGGCCCCAGGTGAGAGGCAACCTCTCCATTTCTCCCACCCGTGCAAGGCTGCACAGCAGCCCCAGCCCTGGACCAACTCACCCCCTCATCACCATGTCTTTACAGTGGCATGTTTTCTGAGGGAATCCTCAGCTGAGCTAGACAAGGTGTCTGGTAACCTGTGTGATGAAACATGTCCAGACACCGCATCTCCCTGGTGACAGCCCTCAGCAACTTGTCCATGCTCCTCAAGCACTGGACAAACAACTGCTGACTGTCAGGGGAAGAGACTCTCCTTCCCAAAACATGCAATTTCTGTTCCTCTACTCAGTCAGAATAGCAGCCCTCATGGGCCTGTCCATCAAGTTGTTCCTTCCCCCAGAAGATAATCTCTAAATCTCCTTCTGGAACATTCAGTGTGAGAGGCACAGACCCCATAGGAAATCTGCCTGGGCACAGTGAGCCAGACTGTGCAGAGGAGCCAGGTATGGGTTTCTGAGTCACAGAAGCTGTTCAGTGGACAGTATTTGACCCCTGTGGATGGACTGAGCTAATCCAGACTGGGGAGTGTCCTCGAAGTTACCTGAGCAGTGACACGGTGTGGGCGTGGTCTGGTGACAGGATCAAGGGTCCTGCCTAAAACAAATCAATCCCTTTCTTGCAAACTGGCACCCTGCTGACACGAAGAGCAAAGCTCATCACAAACAGGGGAGCTGCCTTGCTAGCTGAGGAAAATGGACCTATAACGAGATCTCTCAGCACAGTTAAGTCCATAAGGGGAAGAGCAACAGGGCTTGCCTGATTCTGACACTGGGCTGCAGGCAGCCAGGCTCTCTGCGCTCTAGCAGGCACAGCAATGATGGGAACACACAGAGGAAATGCTCACAGGCAAGACAAACCCTGCTTGCATTTAACTCTGCCTGTTCAGCATGAACTCAAAGGTAACTGGAATTATGGTTCTGCCATGCTTTAAGAGCCAATACTATGGGAAACAGTTTCACTTATGAGATGCTACAACAGAGCAACTGCATTCCTTCCTGCAAAGTAGGATAATACCAGGGCTGAACTCTGCTAATCCATAGAGCATGGAAAAGAGCCCTGGTAAAATCCACAAAATGATTCAGGTGTGTTCAGAGCATGAAGGGAGAGGGGCGGGAAATGCATCAAAGAGATCTTGGCTTCTTCAGTAAGCAGGGAAGGAAAATCCTGAGGAGCATCCTTGGGAGCAGCAATGAGGAAGATGCAAGGAAGGGAGTCAGAAGGAGAGTGTATCAGGGGATCTGTTCTCTGCAGGCTTCCCTCCTACTCCCCTTCCTGCATTACTGCCCTGACAGTCCCCAGCAACAGAAAAAAAGGCCAAAGCTAAACACAAGTATTTCTGAATTTTCCCTAACACTCACAGGCTTGCCTGCCACAGGACAGCCCTTGAAAGCAGGTGTGTCTGGGGAACACTCCCACAGGAACCAGATCTTACCCAAAATAGCACTATTGAGAGCAGCACACACAGGTTCCCTCTGGATGGGGTCCAGCTGTTGGCCAACGGGGCAGTTCCAAGGGTCTGAGTAAGCTAACAAGCTAAAGGCGTCCTGTGAGAGAACAGAAAGGCACAGTGAGGTCAGGCAGGGCTGCAAACACGCAGGAAAACCACCAAGTCCAGCCGGGGCTCCTCCTGCCATCGCCACGGTATCAGGTGCCTACCTCCTGAAAAGAAATGGCCCTTTTCTTCTTGGCAGCAAGGGACCACAGTGAGCCATCAAGAGAGTGGATTAAAGAGGGTGCCCCCTCCACCTGAGAGGGGAGCCAGCACGGGAAGGCAGGTAGAGTGTCACCTGGAGAGAAGAAGAGCATGCAGTTGCTCCAGGAAGCCAGGCAGGAGCTGTATTTCTTCTCTCTTGTGCTGAGAATTGGGTGTAGATGCTCTACATTCATGTTTTGATCTCTGATCCCCACGTAGGTCCCTTCTTGCTCAGCAGGTGCAGAAGTGGGGGCTACCCAGGAGTCTGCAAGGGAACCCACAACCCCAGACCTGGCCCAGAGAACTGCTGCAATGCAGCACAAGGCCCAGGCTTACCTGAAGCATCTTTTTGTGCATGGTGTTCTTCCCATATTCTCTGCAAAGCTGCTCGCTCAGGACCTGCAGCTCCCGTCCAAACTGGATCATCCTCTCTGTGGCAGCGTGGTTCCCTCCACAGAGCTGCCTCTGGGGGCAGCTGTCTTCTGAGGAAAAGCAGTGGAGAAGGAACAATCATCTTGCATTCCCCACCAATGCCCACTGTGTGTCATGATACCCACAAACTCCTTCCCCTTCTGGAGCAGGTAACTGCTTCCTGCCCTAAGTTTATCCCAGTGGAAGCTTTCTGTGATCCCTGCCCTACAACAGCCAGTAGTGGGTTTGTCATAGTGCCTGTTAGATACAGGGAAGATTTGAGCTCTGTTTAATGCCTGAGGACTACCTAAAAATCAAATCTCCTGGGATAAAATCCTGGGAGCTTGCAACTCCCATCTGTTACCCTTTCATGCAGGTAACACAGCATATATAACCCACAAATCCCGGTCTAACAAATCCTGGACTCAGAAAACTTTCAGTGGAGATGCCAACACCACCAGTTTCCCAGTATCAGTGCCCACAAGAGCCATTATAACTGGAGGAATCAGTTTCAGAGGTAGTGTAGCTGATTCACCTGCCCCCTCCTGGCTAAAGCACCCACAAACAAGACAGTCATGGCCGAGCAGCTGTGCTGAAGCCACTCTGCAGCTGGACATCCCCAGCCTGGCACAGCCCAGCTCAGCTCCCCAGCAGGCACTTCTGTCAGGACTGCTCTGAGCTCCATTTCATGACCAGCATGGAACAAACCTTTGAGTCTTATTGCTTTCCCTGCTCCAAAATATCACCAGCACTGCTGTGAGTCTATGAAAAGCCAGACCAAGTTTTAGTTCCAGGACAGATTAATTTTCCCCATGAAGCAGCACTTCATTCAGTGGGTTGGGAAAGAAGCCCTAAGTACATGCTTTTTCCCCACAATCCAATCACAATTTTAACTTTTGATACCAGCTCCTTCTATTTCCCTGCCTCTGAGGACCTACCCATGCTGGACTCATCTGTCTGCAGGATCTCTTCGTGTTTGTAGGTGCCATTCATTATCCTGGTGGATGAATTTTCCAGGACTCCGTTGGGGTAATGCTCAGCCTCCATTTCCATCTCGCTGTCACTGAGGTGAAAGGAGGGAAGAAAGGTCAGATGTCTAAATTAAAAAGGGAAGAAATGAAGAGCTTATGTGCCAAACAGTGCCCAGCAATGGCCAGCACACCAGAAAAGGTGCCAGTGGGACTACAGGGAGCCAGATGGTCCAAGTCAGTGCAGCAAAAATTGTTGCAGGCTTCTGAAGACAATTTATGAAGCAGGTTTCTGTTCCTTAAGTGCCTGTCGTAATTCCAGGTGCAGAGTGCTTTGCATTTTCCCTTCAGGAAGCAGTGATCCCTGGGACAGCAAACTGCAGCCAGATAACAGATAACACACTCAGAGACTGCACAGGAGGGGAATCTTGGCTATGATACATCCCAAGTCCTTTCAAACAGTGCATTACTGAACATTTAAATGTCCAAGACAGCAGGCTGAGACTGCTGATTAACTACTGATTAACTGAAATTATGAGAAAATCTCACTGGAACTTGGGCTCTACATTTAAGAAAAAAGAATGACAAATCCAGCATCATTAAATGATTCTGGTAAATTGAGTCTGAACCAGTGTTTCTCACTCAGTTACATGCTAGGTGGCTCTCCAGAGGTCACAACTGAGCCTAAAAACTGCCCTGCAAGCCGTGCTCAGCACAGCACTCGAAGGATGAGTGCCAGCTGCAATTAGCAAGAGATTCTTTTAATCACAATGACACCCTCTGCTCCAGTGGGGCCTCAGACAGCCCTGCAACAGCAGTGTGGAGAGTGAGCCTAAAGGAAGCTCAGTTTTCACCACAGCTCACTCTGCTCCCCAGTCCAGAAAAGGCAGCAGTGACTGCACTGAACTGCTGGATCACCTGTGGCTTCTTGGAGAAGGGAGGCTCAGTCTGACCTGCTGTCACAGCATGAAACAAATTACTGCTGGCTCAGGCTCACCTGGAAGGAACAGGGCAACAGGTAGCCCAAGGAAATTACACACAAGGGCAATGCACCAAGCCACTAGCTGCCCGAGCTGCTGCCTCACCCAGTACAGGGCAGGAAAGCTGCTCAGCAGGAACAAGTGCCTGGCTGAGGCAGCAGAAGCAACACCAGGCTGACTGGGAAAGCTTTTGGGCAAACTATCACATTGGGCTCCAATGACATCAGTGTAATGGGACAGCTTGGTGCCTGAAACAAGAGCATCATAATATTCCTTATGGGATGAACCTCCAAGCCTGAGCCACAACAGGGGAGCCAGAACAGGCTTCTGTCTGCTGGGAATAGTAGTGCCCTTGTAGACAGCAAATGTTGTTCAAAAGGGCAGGATAGATGCCCTTCTGGCTCCTTAGAAAGCAGACTGAGACTTTTCCCACCATCCCACACCCCCTCAGGTGTCTCCAGAGGAAAAACAGTACCTGGTTTCTTGATTACTCGTACTACTGTGCTGCTGAGATTTGGTAGAATCTGTAGAATTGGACTCAGAGTAGTTCACAGATGAAGGGGAAGAGGAGGAGGAAGATGAAGATGATGAACTCAGTGTTGGGTATTTACTGTGACTCTGTTTGCTTTTTGTGGACATGACTCCATTGCTACAAGTTGGACTATCTGCTCCTGAAAGCCAAGAAGAAAGAAAAATGAGACCAGACTGACATTATCACTCTGCTGTGAAGCCAACAATTTAGCAAGACAGCAGGCCCCAAAGGAAGAAAGCAAAATAAGACTGCAGATCTTAAATTATGGTTCATTATTCTTAAATTCAATGGGGTTTAGAGAAGACACAAATGAATATGAAAGGAACCCCACTGCTCACCAGCAACATCTGAGCTTCATGAAGTTCTAAAAATGGGCTGTAAATTAGAGATTGGCAGAAACAGTTCACAAGTACAGAAATTACTGCTAAGCAGAACTGCCCAGGCTTTCCACAACCTATCTAAAGTTAGGGATTTACTTGATTCACCCAACACTCAGCAAATAATAGCAATCCTCTTAATGAGCACAAGCTGACCTTCCTCATTCAGGAGAACAGAAATCACTGAGAGTCAGGCTTTAAATTTCACCTGCTCCTCCACAAAAGGTGCTTATCAAGCTGCAGAACACACTGACACAGGACACAAATGTCTGCTCATTACCACAAGTTTTATCTGGATTCAGAACTGATAGGGGCTTTAATATTTTGGAAAAAGGTCACTATGGGCTTGTCTTCTTTATATGTTCTTCCCTAAGCAACCAATATTGACCACAGGACCTTGGCTAAATGATGTGACCTGGCATGGCTATTCCTCCAGAAGTGATGGTGATATATCCAAATTGATCAGCTGACCCCACAATTATGTTTATAGCAGGGAATGTATTTCTATTTTCTATCACAGCAACACAAAGATTCAAATGGGCTGTTTTGTGTGTTTTAATGACAAAGACAGAGTAGACTGTTCATAACAGTTCTGCTTCATCTCTGAAATAAGATCTGATGAAATTACCACTCTTTTGAAAGAACAAGGTCTGACAGAGAACTGTGGAAGGTGATGTCCATGTGTAGAGACAAATCTATATAAATGCTGCCTTGCACTGCAGTTGCAGATGTAGACATGGGTATTGCCAAGAGCTTTTATGGACTGATGGGATCGTTCTGACTACCCAGTCAAACAAACACACCCAGGGCTTCTCACAACACAGCAGCGGAAAACAAAGATACTGGCTTGGAAAGGTGAGCGACAGCTTGGAAGTATTCAAATAATTGTCTTCCTTTTCCTTAATTATTTGCCTGTCCACAGTTTGTCACATGCAGCAGTGGGAATACCAACCCAAAACACACTCAGATGGCTGTGAGCAGCTCACAGCTCATTGAAGCAGCTCAGCCTGTTTCCAAGGGCTCTGCAGGTCATTTTTCCCGGCTCACTCCAGCTCCAAAGCTGCAGTCAGTAATTACCTAGGGAGGCTATCTTAGGTGTCCTCATTTATCCTGTTCTTTCCACTTCAAATCCTAAAGTTTAATTTCCCAAACTCCAAAGAGTTGATGCTCCAGAGATGGGTTTTACTGGAACAGAACTGTTCCCTTCTCACATGTTTAGAGCTTGCAAGGTAAAGTCCATGGGGTAGGGAGAAGCTTTTATGCAATGCATCCCCCTGACCTTTTGCTCCATTGGCAATGCAGCTTCTGCTCGGTTCTTTCTGAAAAGCAATTATTTTGCAGACTCCAAGGTACAGAAAACAGGCTTTGCTTTCCAGACCTCCTCTATGCACTCCTTCAGTGAAACACTGAGTCACAGGTGGCTGCAGTAGAAGACTGCCTTCAAAAGCTTTTTTATTCTGAAATAAACCTGCTCTGCAGACAATTGTGGAAAATAACTAATGCAAAGCCAATTCTGTGACATGGTAGAGACACTCATGGTAAAAGAACATCCCCTCAGCTGGGGAAGGAAAGGAAAGGAACATTTCAGAGAATAACACATGGAAAGCAGCAGGTCATGTTATACAGAACCAAGTCCACCTTTGACATCTGCTCTCCTCATCTGGAGACACAGGACACACTTACCAGTACTGTGAACGTGTGAGTTGCTTGATCCATGTCTAGGACTTAAGCTGGGGGACCCGGGGTAGCTGTCCTGGGACCTGGGGCTGCGGGCACTGAAACAACGCACTTCACTGTCGGTGCCATTCACCATCTCCACAAACTGCCGGCACCTGGTTTCATGGGAGGCAAGAGGGACAAAAGGGTGCGTGACAGCCAGGATGCTCTGCACTGAGCCTGCCTCAGCTCCTGAGTGGGGAAGTCCTAGAAACTTTCAAAAAACCATTTCAGACTCCTGATGCCTTTGTATTGTGAGTGCTCTGATGTTGCTATAGAGGAGGGACTTCAGAAACTTCACCTTTGATGCTAACGGATGTCGAGACATTCCCAAAAAAAGCAAGTTTAATTCCACTGTGCTAAGAAAAAAACTGTCCCTTTCCAGCTTTCAGCTCCAGTTCCTCTGCACATACTCCAAAATTAAATTGTGGAGGTTTTTTTTCAGGGAGAAGATACTAAATCTGTCAAACACCATCATTCCTTCACTACTCCATCAACCTAAAAATACTGGTGGCTAATGGAAAATAAAGAAGGAAGAGTAAAATATGCAATGTCCACAGTGACAGTGAGGACAGCTCCTCACTTAGCTTTACTGGCAATTGTCCTCATATGTCTCAGAAGTCTGGGGAGAGCCACTCTGTACAGCTGGGAGAACTGGGACACTTTTTCCTTTAGTCTCTACCCCAGACAGCCTTTTCCATATATCTGGCTTTCTAGGAACCTTAACAGTGACTGCCACTGCTCCAGCGCTGCAAGATCTCCACAAGACCAGTAAAGAAACTCCTCTGAAGGAATTTCTGGCAGTCAGCAGAACTAAAATTCACCCACCTATACCTGACCTCATGAGGTAAAGCCATACTGGGTCTGAGCAGCAACAAAAGCTGCTCTACATCGCTACAAGCACTGTGCAAAGGACTCCCAAAGGGATCTCAAACAGTTTAAATTCAGAGCAAGGTGTGCAGCCAGAAGGATGTTTGGACAGGCTCTTCTTCCTTCCTTCATACACACATTTCAGCATTAGGGAGCATAAAGCTTTTCATACTTACTTTAACATGAAGAGCAGGTTGGGGTTATGTTCTAGGAGGCCAGGGTAGAGCTGCTGGGTGGCTTCTATAGCCTCTCCCACTCTGCCTGCTAATACTAGCTTCTGTATTCCTGAAAGCAAAAGGAGACCTAGTGATACACAGGACCAGTCCACAGGAACAGCCACAAGAGCTGTCTCATACATTCCACCCAGCTCCCCACTACCACCTTGCACAAAGGCTTGGGAGAACTGGAGACCACATTTGGTTTATTATGGAATAGGGTGAGGAAAACCCTGTGAAAATGAGGAAGGATCTGTTAGTAGTAAAAAACCATCAAGAGCAGAAGGATCTGAAGAATGAAGTGGGTGGGTTGGGATGGGGTGCTCTGAGACTTTAGTCCTTTAGGCACAGAGCTCTGCAGCAATGGAAACGAAAGCAGGATACACCAGCTGGTTGTAAACAAGGAGGCTGCTGGGGAAGTGACAATTTCAGAGGGCAAGTCCCTAGATCACCCTCATACTGCATTGTCTGGCTGGTTCATGCTTGGAAGTATATGTACAGTTGAGCATGAGATAAATGGAGTATTCTCAGAGGGTCTGTGGGCTTAAACCACAGCACAGTACTGCTTCTCCAATATTCCTACCTCTAAGCAAAAGTAATTGCATCAACAAAACTGTGTTCCTGCAAGTCCACCTCAGTGTATTCCCACAGAAGTAATGCTACAATGAGCCAAACTAGCTCTGAGAACCAGCTATTGACTAAGCTAGAAACAGCTCAACGCGTTGTACACTAATAGGAGGTGCAAAGATAAAAGGCAGAAAACACTTATCATGCTGGGTGTTCACATCCCATGTATGTTCCTTCAGTGGGTCAGAAGACACAAGTGCAAGACTCGAGATGCTCAGAGATGCCGCTGATCTACAATGACTCACATTTCTTTCTTCTATCTATACTTACAGATAAAAATTAAATGTACTTAAAACTGCATTGTTTTTCCAGCACTCCTTACAACTAGCAGAGGAAAGGTTTGGAAAGGCCTGTGAGGTGCTTTGCAAGCAGAGCCTCTGGTAACAACAGGCTGTGGCTTTCGCAAAGTGTTGGAGCAGTTGGAAGCCCAGCCTGGTAATCTTCATTAACAATCCCAGTAACAAACTGCAGTGACTTGTCTTGTCTCCCACTTCTCAGTGTCTATCTGGTTGTTATCGTAGTTGAAATCTGGAACCAAAGCCGTGGCTCTCACACCAACACAAGAGCTCTCATTTCACTCTCTTGCACGTCCATTTTCTCGTCTCGCTGCTTTTGACAGCTCTGCTTTGCCTTGTTTGGCAACTCTCACAGATGTCATTCCCTTTTATATTTCCCCCTCTTTTTGTTTTCCCATCTGTGTTTTCCTCACACCTTTTATTCAAGCCCCAGCTTCAGGGCTCTGTATGCCTTCCCTCCATCTGCCTTGTCACCTGTCCTCAGACAAACGAGCCCGCACCGTCTCGCGTGCCTCCCGTCAGGCTCTGCCACTTAAACCCACACCACTGGGAACACTGGCTGGGGTCAGGGTTGCATAATGTATGACCTGGAAAGCACAAAGCCCATCAGCACTAACAGGCAGCAACTGCAAGTTATTTAAAAGCAGAGTCCCCAGATGAACCCGAATGCTGGCTAAGCACATGCAATGTATGGAGAGCGAGCCACAAAGGGGCACAATGCTCTGATACGTAACAGTCATACGAGAAGCAGTCCACAAAGGGAAGGGAAATGTACAGGGATGTGGCCTGTATTCAACAGCCAGGAGAATGCAGAAAACACACCAATGTTCTGCCACTCTGCAGGCTGAGCCAGTGAATAGAAAAGCTTAAAAAAACAGGTACAGCAGGAGAAAGCTGCAAGCCTTATTCTGCAGGACCAAAAGTGCTGACAGCCCTACCAACTGAGAGATGAGCCACTTGGGAGCAAACACCAGCAACCAAAACAGACACAGAACACCAATTCTTCACTCAGTGTGAGCTGAACACGTTGGCTGTGAATTTGAAAACCCCTCAGCATGTACACATGACCTGAAATCACACTGTGCAGAGGGACTGGAAGAGTCCTTAACTCTGGGAGCTGCAACGAAACTAAATGGATGTGTCCAAGTCCCTGTGCCCAGGCTAATGGAACTGCCCCTGCTGCAACAGCCTGCAGTGAAGAACTCAAACCCAAAGGCATCTCTGGGTGATGATCTCAGCTCAGGTAAAGGCCAAGCAGAGCAGACAGGGACAGGAAAGAATAGGGCATTTCTCCAAGCTGAGGGTGGAGAGGGTGCAGTGATGACGGGAAAAGTGCTCCTAGCAGAGGGTCCCCAGCCCTACTCTGTGGTCAGCAGTGTGCTGTGGACAGCTCTGTACTCTCATGGAGCAACTTCCACAGCATTCACTCCTCTGCAGAGTCCCAAAGGGAACACACTTGAGGAATGACTACCCGAGAGCCTTACTTTGTCTATTCTTTATTGAGGTCTGTTCTTCCTGGATTGTGGTGTCTGTGACTCTGGCAAAGGCAGTTGCTGTTGAACAGTACCCATGGTGAACCAAATATGATGAAACCATACTAGAAAAAAAGAAAATACAAAGAGATGATGAGGCTCTGGTGAAACAGAGTCATCACACTGGAGAAAAAAGAAATCAACACAACAGAAGTTGCAATTTCAGTGAGGAACTCAGCTTGCTTAGGACATAACCAAGGTTCTGTTTCTGGGTCCAAACTGTGTAGTATATTTACAAGACAGGCACCTGATTCTCTGCAAACAGGAGGGAGGCTCTAAATTCACTTTACAGAGTGGAAAAAAAAATTCAAATATTAAGAATCTCAATGTATATACAGTATTTATTTATTTAATGACTGCTGTCCAAGGGTCACTTGTAAGGGCTCAGTACTGTGTTACTGCCTGTGACATCCTCTATAGACATAAATCTGAACCTCAGAGAGGTTCATGGCTTTCAAGGAGATGTAAAAAAGAAGAAAAGATTCTGGTCCTGAATTTCTTCCATCACTTATTTGCCAGCAATTATATCTTTAGTAGTTCAACCTCCTTATGAATTCTGCACATTCACAGATACTTTAATCTGGTGACTGTCAGCATTGATTTTATAAACATTAACACGCTTTGAAGTTGCATTTTCAAAAAATCTTGGGGGAAGGAGGAGTATCACTGTCAGAAAACGAACACAACAAAAATGTCTTCCTGAACAGACCATTTCTAATGCACTTGTGCCTTCCTAGGACACAGTGACTCAATGTTAATGCTTACTGGATTTTAAAATCTAAAAAGCCAGCAAAAGATTTCAAAGCTTCTCACATGAATCTCAAAACAGGCTTCTCATGATGAAGCTGGCATTGATCTGATCAAGTCACAGCTCAGAGCACACACTCAACTTGGCTACTTTCAGTACAAGAAAGGAGTATTTTATGAGTCAGCAATCGTTTTTAGGCATAACATTGTAAGCAGGTGTGTCATTTTTAGAAGTTGTTTTAAATACAAGTGCTTCTGCCCAAGAGCTCTGTAGGAGGAACTCCAGAGTGCTGACCCTGACAACTCCACCGTGCACATAAGAAAAATTCTGGAGAACACAAGGAACAAATACAGGGATAAATTGGTCCCATTGCAGCAGAATCAACAGCTCTTGTTAGGGGAGGTCCTGGCTCTCTCATTTAGTCCCATTTTAGAAGGAGTCTGGAAGCAGGCAAATAACAGCATCAATAACACTCCTGACCTCTGACAACTCCTGCCAACTGTTCTCATCAAGTTCCACTCAATCCTTTTTTGCAATGGAAGTGCTTTCAATATTCATAAATTTATAAAATGTCATAATTGTGCCTTCAGTTAGGTTTGGAAGCCTTTGGTTTAGGCTATTTCTTGCTCTTTCATTTCTGAATTCAGCTGACTTACATACTGGCTGTTCTGCTGTGTTAAGATTTTTTATGGTGTCTTCTCCCCTCCCCCAGTGCATCACCTCAAAATGTATGTTCTTCCATTCCTACAAGCTTTCAGGCAATCTTTGGCTGAAACCTTCTCCCATATCTTTTACTTTTGAAACAGCAGCAATCTACACAGGAAAGACTCTTAAACAACAAAACAGAGGGTAAAACAATTCGAGCAAAATGCACTGAGTGGCAATTTTGGCCATAAGACAGCATCAATTAGCATTTAAAACTATTTAATGCCTAACAAAATGGAAGAAGCTGAACACCAAGGCAGTGACTTACTTCTGCAGCATGGCTTGCCACTCTCCCAGCCTGTCTCCTATGGGAAACCGCTTAATGGTGCTCTGGATCTTCGCCCTCCACTCCCTCATGTAGTCCTCGATGTCAAACACAAAGGGCTGCTGCCCAAAGTTGGCATCCACGATCTCTCCTGGAGTCTGGAGACCCACTGTAGGGTAGAGGTTTGACTGGGAAGGAAGAAAAAGAAACCTGTATTAAACACAGCTTTCTCCTAGCTCCAGTTACATGGTTTGGTAAAACCAAAGAGCTGCTCTTTAAACTGAAGTAAATATAATGGAATTGGAAGAGGCAACAGCCCTTTGGGTACTTCTCAAGGAATCCTGTGACTTATTGTGCATTTATGAAAAGTTATGGCATCAAACCAGAACAATGGGTTCAATCCCCCAGCAGCCTGGGATCGAGGCCATGAATGCTGTCTGTGGATGGCCACTTCTGGATTAATTTTCTGAAATTTTTACCAAGCTTCAAGAGCCAGCAGATAATACAGTAACAACATCAGCAATAATAATAGCAATAATAACAACAATAACAGTAATAGTAAGAATATTAATATTAATAATTGAAAGGTGTGTCATCTCAATCAATGGATCTATGTATTCCCTCCCGTTTCAACTGAACTCTTTTATTCCCTGGAAATTGTTATCTAAGTCTTTTACATCTCCCATGAAAAGGGAACAGACAGTGGTGGAGCTCTGAGGTTAGGTCTTTGATGATCCCAAGACATTCACACAAGAAATTACACTACTGATAGATGAATTTCATTTTAAGAATAAGTCTATGGATCCAAATGGAAGCTCTGACCCATCACCAGAACATGGGGAAAATAAAAAGGTTACCACCATGAAAATGCCTCTAAATTCAGCCAATAATTCAGCTTCTAAGGAGGATGCAATTGAAAATAGGTGTTCAAAGTCTATCAGAAGTTCTCTGAATTCATGCTATTTTAAGAATAAGGTTAGGGATACAAATTGAATCCCTGAGCCCACTTAATTGCTGGGAAAAGAGAAACAGCATCAGAAAAGGCACAATGGTGCCTGGTTCTCATCACTCTGATCACATTTTTCAAGAGCATGTTTCATTCACTGTCAAGTTACTTCTGTGCAGCACAAATTACTTTTATGTTTGCAAAACAGACACAAACTTCACTAATTGTCTGCTTCACAGCATGTGCTGAGAGCCTGCAGGGTGGGGGAAGAAGAAATCTCTCTCGTGCCACTCAGGAACTGTTTGGTGTTGGGTTTTTTTTTCACTTTGCTCTAAAACAGTGGAGACTGATCCAGCCAGAAACTGGACACTGGGCAAGGCACAGGGACACGTGTATGGAATTGAAGTCTGGAACGTGCCTGGCTGTGATGCCTTGCTCAGGGCTGAACCCCTATCAGCAGAGGGGCAGACCTCTCTCCTTAAGCCCAATCAGAAACCTAAGATGACTCTCTCCTCCTCTATAGCAAGAGACATGGGCTTTCCTACAATTATCCAGAAAATTTCTTCAAATTATTCTTCACTGTTGCAGAGACCTGAAACATGGGCAGTGTCATTGATGACCCCTTGAGGCCTACTGTAGTTGTGGATTTTACTTTTTACTAAAGGTAAAATCCTTGTTATGAGGTAGAGCTCAACCTAATCCTAATCAGTGGCAAAAGGGGAGTCAGCAGGCAGCAGGAAGTGATCGCTCCTCTGCTTCCACTGGGGTGGCTTCACCTGCAGGGTGTACTCAGCTCCCTGCTTCCTCATCCACATCCCCAGGACAAGATGGACATTCCCAAACAGGGTCCAGTGGAGTTCTGCTAAGATGGTCAGAGGGCTGGAGTGCATGGCATACATGGAGAGGCTGAGGGAATCAGCCTGGGGAAGGGAGGCAAAAGGGAAAATCTAACTGCAAGTGTTCCACTCCCAGGGGGGAGGTGATAAAATAGATGGAGACAGATTCTTCTCAAAGGTGTTCAGTGAATGAGCTGCAGCCAGGAATACCTGATGGGACATAAGGAAGAAATCTTTCCTGATGAGGATGATTTAGGCCTGGAACAGGTTCCAAGAGGAACTGCAGCATCTCTGTTCTCAGAGAGTTTTCAAAACTGAACCTAGTAAGATCCTGACCAACCTCCTCTACCTTTGAAATTATCAAACCTCAAAAAACAAAGGGAAGAAATGAACCTATAAATACAGGCTGGAAATTGAAAACAGAGATCAGGATGACTGCATCGCTGCTGACTCACCACACCTCCTCCTTTCCTGTTCTCACACCAAGGAAGTCTCTAGGTTAGAGATGTGCAAAGTAAATACAGCATGATAAAGGAAGAGCCAGAGGAAAACGCCTCCATTCTTTCAACACTGGCTGACAAGGATTTATCTCTAATGAGGGACCAGATATTTTCCACAGTCCTTCAGACTTTTTATTATCTTCTTGGTATCTTAAACCCAAGGGCTTCCAAAGCCTGGAATCAGACACCCAAAATACTTGGAAGTTGGAAGCAAACTTCCCACCCCCCACCAGTTTACAGGATGTCATGTATTTTTCAATCACTTTTGGCTAAGTTCATCTTTGAGCAGAAGCTGTCTATTCTCTATGTCTCTCAAATCATCTCTGAGTTAAAATTCCATTTTTTACATGTGGGAATTGTTCTCTCTGGTTAGCAGCTGTTGGGAACTACACGTATCTCCAGCACCCTGCCAGATGCAGGCAGACATGATCCCAGAACCCACTGACCCAGGAGATGCTTTTCCTGCCAAGTTCTCCAGGAACACCTTCCCTGTGACATTTGGCCCACCTCCTGCCCTGATGTTGGTGGCCAGTTGCTCACAACCCCCTTGTTCATCTCGACCTGTTTTTTAAGCCCCTTGTCCCTCTGCACTCCTACAACCCCACCCTGGGCTCTTCTGGTTTTTTTTTCATCTCCTATTGTTCCTTCAAACCTCCAGGCAGGACAGACCTGATCCAGGCTTGTGTAAATAAGAGTTAGGCCTGAGCATTGACTTAAATTGGGGAAAAAAAAAAAANACTCCCTCTGTGGGAATTCACTCCTATTTCCCTATTTCCAGCAGTTATTTTGGTTTTAACTTCAGCCTGCGCTAAGCCAAAATGTGGTTTTTCCTATCACAGTATTTTTGTACAAATGAAAACACCCTTTATAGGAAACTGAAACAAGCCAAAGCAAGTATGTTTCAACATGTGTGTCTCTGGTTTTCAAATTAAAGTACCCATTTCAACTTCCTAATATTGTGAATTTTGCAAAATATTGTCTTCATCATTTGCCTCTGAAAGGGGAATTTTGGAACAAGCAAGGAAATGATTTCCCATCTAGCAATGTTTTGAAGGGTCAATTTAATTCCTTGTGTAATCTCACTGATGAGCCAACCCTAAAATTTAATCTTAAAAAGAGTAGTAGTAATGGGGCTTACTGGCCAAGTTCTCACGGATGTGTGTCTCCAGTCAGCTTCAACATCCCTTAGGCTGTAACACAAGGAAAGGCTCTCCCTTAAAGCCCTCCTGGAGGGGTGAGTAATGAGGAATGGGTCAGAGCCAAAAAATCCATGCAGAGCTGCTTAAACCAGAGCACTTCAAGGGTCATTCAGGTAAATTTGCTGTTCCCACTCCTGTTTGCAATTAAACTGTTAGAACTGCAGCTTTAGCAAGTGAAGAACACAGATTACATTCCATCTCTTTCCTATAATGGATATTTTCTCTTCTTTACCTTATAATGACTGGGTTTTGTGTTTGAGCCTGGATCAGAGAGCTGTAATAAATAAAAAACATCACCTGCAAGTGATCAACTTCATATTCTCTACTGCCTCAAGACTTCTACAATCTCTGACAATATTCATTATATGTAAACCAAAGTCTGTTTTGGGTTTGGCATCCCCTTCTTTAGGAAACCTCAACTGCACGAAGCAACCAATAATCCATGGACCAAAGGAGTAAAAAGAGCACATGGAATACATTGGTATCTGCAAGGGTGAAGGAAGAAGGCAGTAATCCAAGGGAAAGATATTGGAAAAGAGAATGCTGAAGTCAGATGCAGGCATCCTTAGGATGAAGCTGCCAGCAGAGCAGCAGAGTGATTTAGCATATGCAGAGGAATGTCCTAGATCCACATGGAGGCAGAAGTCTCCCATCCTTGCTCACAACCACAGTTAAGGGGAGAAAAGACCCAGTCAAGCTTCTCTCCTCCTCTTTTTAAAAAGAAATTATCTCTTGAAGGATAATTCTCAATAGTAGGGAGGCCTACAGGGCATCAGCTGTTCTCCTTCCTGGCCCAGCAAAAGAGTGTTATGGATTAGCTGCTGCTGTAAAAGCCAGAAGAGGATTTCCCCAGAAAACAGCTCAGCAAACTGGTAAAAGGCACAGAGACCATTTACACACCATTTAACCACTGGAGACTCCACCATAAGGAATCTGCCAAAACCTACCCTGGCCAGATCTTTTCCCAGTTTCACCCTAAAACATCTCCTCTGCACAAGACACATGGACAAACAAGCCTGAGATCCTGTGAGGATGATCCAACCAGATCAAGAAACAGCAGGACAGGGAGATGCCAGGGGCTCAGGAGAGTTTTGAGTTCAATCTCAGCAGCACTGCAAGACCTCACTGCAGTAAACATCCTTCTTTCTGCCCTGCTTCCCCAGCTGCTCATCCCCTGTGCCCAGCAGAGACTCAGCACAGAGGTGAACAGCTTACACATGAACATTAAATGTCAGCTCACTGTGCACTCCAGGATCAACAGCATGCAAGTTAAGCTAAGCAGGACAGGGAATTTCAACCTGCCAAATCTGTCCTGTGAAGCTCCATGGCAACACTTGAGCTGTAAATGACAAAGCAGTGCTACATGTGCTGGACAGCTGCTTTTGACTGACAGGAGCCTAAATACCAATTCTCTATCTATCTCAACATGGAGACTGCTCCTGTTGCAGAAGGAGAAGCAGTCTAGCCAAATGAGGACACAGTGGTGAAAAAATGAGAAGGAATATGGTAAACCTGTGACTACTAATGCAACCTATATCCAGAGGGAAAACAAACAGCACCAAAAACTCAGGGGCACATCACAGAAGCATTTTCTTGCTGGGGATGCAAGGTTGTCACAAGACCTCACTCCAAATGGTTAATCTTCATGGACAGGCAAAATATTCCTGTACTTTAATAAACTGTACTTGGACCAAGTGAATGAACTGCTGTGAAACCACCCACATAAAGAGTTTCTGGTTTAGAACACACTGCAATGCCACCAAGTTCAAAGACCCTAGGACCAAAAAAAACCCAACCCTGTATTGACAAGGCCAATCAAATAACTGCAATTTAAGTGCAGGCTGTAGTTGGGATATGGAAGAGAACTGTAAAGCCCTAAATTCCATTGGGAAGGTGAACAGGGAGTGCTAGCCATAATTTCTCACAATACAAAAATTAGAGGAACAAGATAAATTTTTTGGCAGGAAGTACAGAACAAAGCAAAGCAACCTTTCCTCCACACAACAGGAAAGTCAGCCAAGAAAATGGATAACTTTGGAGGCCTAAAAAAGTTATCAAAACTAAGAAACTTCTCAGAGGAAATTCATTTGGGGTTATTAAGGACAAAGACAGGAGTGCAACCTCAGGGACAAGAAGTCCTGTGTATGAGAGATGGATGCAGTGGATGTGCTGGTGCATGCCTGACCTGGTTTTACCTTTTTTCACTAAACACATCCTGCCTGTCCAGGAACATTTGGGTCTAGAAAAGAGGGAACATTTTCTTGTGCATGACCCCCTGTGTTTTTGTGAGACCTGACTGGACATCAGTGTAACTATGCACATGTACCCCTCCTCAGAGTCGAAGCTGCATTTGGAAAACAATGACCTGTAATGAAGTTTGCATCCTTGCTTTAATTCCAGGAGAAGGAGCAACATCTTCTTAGAGGTGGTGAGGGATGAGAGGAGGCATGTGAGTAGCCCACAAACCCAGTCACAGGATTATGAAGTTTCAGAAAAAGGAGCATCCACATCATTCAGTAATGTGTGTTATCATGTGTTTTTTAACAGGCCATCAAACAGAAAAAAAAATCACACCCCCACACTCTTCCCCCTCCCTTCTGTTTGCATCCTTAGTTAAAATACTGAAAATAGGTGTACTTACAGGGAGGTCTGTAAAGGCTATACCTGTGGGGGGAAAAATATTAGAATTAAAAAGACAAAGGATTTTTTCCCTGCTTGCCTACATCCTTAACACGTTACAAAACATTACTGCATTCCAATAAATCCCAGCTCTGACCCTGCATTTCACCACCTCAAGTATTTAAAACTAACTTCCCTCCCCATTCCCCTCCTCTGCAAGGTTTTGCATCTGGAGAAAGGTTCAGGAAAAAGCCTAAATGTTTTCAACACCTCTTACAAAAATTTGGTTTTCTAAAAGCAGCTCCTCTTTCCTTTGCTTCTCCCTCTGTTACTAGGAAGGAGTTAGTTTTCAAGACTCGCTTTGGTGTCAGAAACAGAGTTTTAGTATAAAATTGCTTTGGTTTAGGCTGTAACTGGTTCTTCTTATCAGCCAGAGATAGGAATGAACATTCAACACTTGGCATGACAGCTGGGGAACAGCCCTGCAACAGGACCAAGCTGCAGCCAGGAGCACCTGAGAAACACTGTGCAAAGAACAGCCTCATCCTCAACTCGGCTGCTACAGCTCCAAGTAGAAGAGAAGGAAAAAAAGTGTATGGTTTTGCTTTTTATTTACATTTGGCATACCAGAAAAGAGGCATTTAAGCTGAGGCAGCCACTGCCTGGGATGGCTAACAGAGTTCTGGCTAGAGACAACACTCACCACAGCCAGCTCTGCATCTGATTCAGATGCCAGTTACTGCTCCAAAGGACGGTGCCTCTCCTCCCTCTCAGGCCAGGGTGGGATCCAGCAGCCAGGCAGCAGCACAGTGAGACGGATCAGTCAGAGACAACAGCTCTACCCCACAGGCTTTGGGTCACCCTCACCAACAGCACAGGGGACACTGCTGCCATCACCTCATCAGGCTGAGCTAAATCCATACTTCCAGCTAACATTCCAGGAGTCAGTCTGAAAGCTGCAGTCTTTTCCCATGTGTGCTCCCAAGAATGCTTTCTGTCCCCAGCCAGAGGACGGCTGGTACCCACACCAGTACACCCAGTTCTCACACACATCCCACCTCTCCTCCTTCCCTTCCGCCTGGTACTGGAAGGCACTGCAGAAGCAGGAGAACACCACCCTCTGTTTTTAATTTTAGGACTATTTTAACCCAGAGCTGTAATGTAACGGTACCAGATCAGCCTGAAATGGTAATTTAAACTAGTTTTAGGAGTCAACATAGGAAACAAATAATTTCTATTCCAAATAGCACAGATCTAAATTAAATGCTCAGAAAGAAATCCTGAATATTTTACTAAATAAACAGCCAATAAAGTTAAATTAACATCCTGGCAGATAGCCAATATGGTTTAATGAACATCCTGGCAGTTTGGACCTTGTTTATTGAGCACCCTCTCTACAACCCAACCAAAGATTGTGCACGCAGGTGATGTTGAACACGTGGCTGAGGAAAACGTTCAGTAAGCATTTCTCTCACCTTGTCACTTTGCCCAGATATTGTTCCTCACTCAAACCTTTCTTTCACTTTGCAATTATTTTGCTCAGCTGGATGAAAAGGTGGATGAAAGCTTGTTCCTACCCTTATGTCAGAATGAGGCCAATCTCTTTGAGCCTGCTGCCCACTGGAGTCTTCCTCTGCCCCCAGCACCTCGCAGAGCCAAAGGTGACCAGGCTTGTGTAGCTGTGTGGCTGGAAGCTGCTTCCAGCACCTGGACAAGCACATGGTTTTTGAATGGACTACAAGGTGGGTGGAAAATTGGCTGAACTGTCAGGATTGAAGAGCTGTGATTAGCAGCTCAAAGTCCAAGAGTTGTCCCTCAGGGATCAATGGCAGGGCCAAAACAGTTTAATATCTTCCATTAATGACCTGGACAATGGGACAAAGTGTGCTCCTAGCAGCCTCACAGGTGTCACCAAACAGGAGAGTGGACAGTAGGCTGGAGGGCACAGTGCTACAGCTGGAGAAACGATCCAGCACAAGCTTTCCAAAGCTCAACAAAAGCAACTGAAGAGCCCTGCCACCAGGTTGTGATACTCCCAGAAAACAGGACAGGATGAGACTGACTGGAAAGAAAGCAGATCTCCAGAAAAGATTCAGGGTCCTGCTGGGCAACAAGTAGAGCAGGAGCCAGTGGTGGGTCCTTGCAGCAAAGGAGATCAACCACATGCTGAGTTGTATTAGTGAGAGTGTAGGTTAAAGGATGGGATTTCTCCCTTCTTTTCCAACACTTGTTAGCCTACACTTTGGTTATGATCACTTTTGGACTCCCCGACACAGGACACAGTGAGCCTGGAGTGAATCCAGCAGAGGCCAACAAGACAAAGACAGGCTAAGGGAAGACTCTGATCAGTCTTAAAAACATTAGGGCAGACACTTATTGCTGCCTGTAACTGTCATATAGGAGGGTAGAAAAAAGGCTTTTCTCAGAGATGCATGGTGGCAGGAGACAGGAGGCAACAGAGACAAGCTGCAACATGGGAAACTCTCATTAGAAAAATTCAGTATGAATTGTGGCCAAACACTGAATCAGGACCAGAAAAGCCCCTAGGTGATCTCCATTCTTGGAGACAGTAAAGACTTGATGCATTTCTGAGTAACATGATCCAGTTGGGCCTGCTTTCAGTAGGGTGTTGGATGTTTGACCTCCAGAGATCCCTCCCAGAGAAAATTATTCTATGAGTCTATAAATAAACTTATTACATTGACTTTACAATGAGACAAATGTATATTTTCCACCTTCTGTTACGTAACTCAGACTAATAAAATGCTTTATGCAGACAACACTTGATCTGTTGCACAGACATGTCTGCTTAGAGTTTCTGCATCTGCACTGCTACACACCTGCATCCAGGAGAGCCAACAGCAGAATGCGAAACAATCACAGCTTGAATGTGAAACTGTTTTCTTTCTCTGCAGCCCCTCCAAAGCCTGGATCCAATTTCAAACCACAACCCTCTTAAAGACTTAAAGACTGGACAAATCAAGAGGTCAGGAAGCAATAGCGAGTGTGTGAAGAGCCTCCCCTCTAAGTCCACAACGTTAATGTGATCATCAAGGCAGCGATACAAAGACACTAAATGAAGGTTCAGTGCTAGGGCACAGTGTGATTGACATCTTCACCTGCCAACCAAGCACAGGACTTCCACTTTCCATGACTGAAGGGCACTTACACATGACCCCATGCACACAACACGTTCGTGGACCTTCCAGCCCATCTCTGCTCTCCACCCAGCAACAATCATCCCGTCTGCCTCACGACTGGCCACTTTCAGAATTCAATTTGCACAAGACAACATAAATTTGGGTGATCAGCCACAGCACTCCACTGCCTGCACAGCAGGGTACTCCTCCAGCCTCTGTTTAGGTAATTGTGATCCAGAGAATCCTTAAGTGGTGCTGGTGGATTGCAATAAACACAACACATTCAGCAGGGTGGGCATCCTAAAGAGCAGACTAGGAAATGGCAGCCCAGGAAAACACTTGAATACTTCTCCAACTGCTGCTGAGGAGAAGCACTGTCAAACCCACACAGTTCTGCATGCCCTTGGAAACAGATATCCTCCAATCAGGCCACTTGGGTAAAACTGCTCATACAGAGAAGAAGGCTGTAGCCAAGTCTGGTATTTTCTATTCATTTTGGTACCGAATGAGGCTGGGGAGGCCCTGGCACAGGTCGTCCAGTGAAGCTGTGGCTGCCCCATCCCTGGAAGTGTTCAACACCAAGGTGGATGGGGCTCTGGGCAACCTGATCTAGTGGAAGGTGTCCCTGCCCACAGCACAGGGGTTGGAACAACATGATCGTTAAGGTCCTCTCCAACCCAAAACATTCCAGGATTCTATGATTTTAAATTTGATTAATCTGAAGTCTTGTTTTGAACATCCCAATGCTCTTGCTCTCTGCAAACTTCATTTGAAGCTTTGGGGTCAAACCTGTTAAATCTGGGACTGACACCTGCATTTCTCTATGACAACAGATTTCTGCATTACCCTTAATGTTCCTCCTAGCCTCTAAACTGGCTGCAGAATGGGTATTTTACTTTTTAGGTTAACTTGGTCTTTCCAAGAGTCTGCACTAGAACTCAAACTACGGGAAGTTTTCTATGCCAAGACTTCAGAGGGTTGCATGCTCTTTTTATAGCCCTGCTGCTCCATTTACTTTGGTCTGCTGTCAAAGTCTGAGATCTGAGACACTCCTACATTAGTCCCTGAGCAAACTCATCCACTTAAACCCAGAGACCTGTAGCAGTCCCATTTCCTCCTCACGTCCTGGTCCAAGACTTTCTGCTTAATGGCTGGCGCCCCAACATTTCTCCCTCCTTCTCTCCAAATTCACTCTCATCACACTTCTAGCCACATCTCATTATGTTTTTTACTGCCAGGACTCTGCTCAGAACTTGTCAAAAGTGTTTCATCAGCAGCCAGAAGACATTCAAGACATTTTCCAGAACAGAGAATTAAGACTACATACGATGTCAAACAGTTTTCATGTGACGTCTCCAAACAAAGTTCAAGACTTAGCTCCAACCAGAACATCCAGAATTTGTGATGGCCAAGAAAACAGTTCTTAAACAGTGCTCCTGATGGATCTGATTAAATGAAAAAGTATGGAGACAATGGAAGATAACAGTTAAGCAACAGAAGAAACTGCAAGGAAAACAAAAGGGGGTGTCTAATTAATAGATGAAAAGGAGAGGACTTAAATGGTGGAGAGTGAACTGGAAAGACAAAGCTACAGTAATTCCATTTAAAAGAAAGACAAATTCAAACTCTGAAACCCTGCTCTCAAGCTAACTGGCCTCACAAAGGGGCTGATTAGCCTCATGAATATTCTTGGCATCTGCAGTAGGATTACACAATTACCTCATCTCCTAGGAGGAGACACACATGGCTTCCACAGCTTTATGTCAGGGAACACCAAGAAAATACACATTCATCCCCTTCGTGGTAAACCTTTGGTTTACACAACACAGAAATGAGATTCTCGAGTTAGCACTAAATATCATGGAAGTTCAAGACCTTCAAGGAGTTGCTTCCATCAGGGAAGAAAGCATTCTGACTTCCCTGACAATAAATCATTGCTCCTGCCTCCATTGGGCCTTGGTTCCTCTGCTGACACCTGTCTCAACCCCTCCTCACATCTCTCTGCTCCGTGCCCAGGAGGAGCTGTGTAACCCCAGGTCAAGGGGCTCCTCTCCTCAGCATTCCACAGGAAGCACTTCTCCTGGACACTGTGTTTCTTTATCAGTGACACAAACAGACACTGCTGGCCCTTACCAACAGCCTCCTCAGATGAGGCTTTCATTCTGATTTGTAAAAAGGCAGTAAAATGTTCCTGCAGCTTTTGTGGGGTCATCCAGCAAGGCCTGAGGTCTGCTGCTCCCTTCTGCACTTCCATCCCTGTCTCCTCTAACCACACCATCTCCCCTCTCTCAGTACAACCATTATGCCACTACAGCTTGAAGAAAAGCTGGTACACACAGGAGCCAGCTGTGAATGCTGAGGAGAGCCTTCTACCTGTCCTCAGACAGCTCGTGTCTTGTACTGCGCATCTGAAGAGCTCAAGAGGATGCTCAGGGGACAGCAATGCTTACATCTCATGCTGTTCTCTAAGCATGCTAACTGAACTCCCTTCCTTTCCTGTTTCTTCCCACTGGCACTGTTCACTGCTGGGGTAGGCTGTTCCTCAATGGGTCATTCAATGTCAGATTAAAAAACCACAAGTTTTCCATCCAAAAAAGCCCCATCTTTGAAGGAAAAGGAACACTTAAATTTAAGAAAAGAAGACTAGATAACTTCAGTGCTGTAAGAAACTCTGAACGTCCCAAACGAAACAAATCTCTGAGCAAGGACATAAGGCAAAGAATCAGAGGGTGGTAATGATGAAAGGTAACACAGAAGTTAATGAACTGGGGTCTTTATTTGGCTTCATCTGCCCAAACACCCAGGCATAACACAGTCCTGGGTACAAAACAGAGAAGGAGAAAGCAACAACTTTTCAACTGATACAGCTTATACTGTGCAGATTCTGGTCATCAAAAAGAAATTAAATTTCATATGAACAAATTTGTATTCATTAAATAGAAGATCTGGCCTCCTCCTGACTCTCACACTTTTTTTGTGATGAAAAGTAACAGCACTGTCAGGGTGAAAAAGTGAAGCTGGAATACCACCCACTTCAACAATAGAAAACATCCAGAGGAGCACAGCACAAAACACTACAGGGCTTCTTTGTAAATACATGCTAAAAATCAAGGACAACAACTAAAAGAAGAGATTTTGTGAAATCTTTGTAACTATTTCATACCTCAGTCACTGTTGTTTTATCTTGTCTCATTCCTAAGCAAAAGCTCCTGCTCTACACCATCAGCTGTTGCTTTCAAGCCTCTACTTGTCTTACCAGTACTGGACTGACACGGGCAGACTGAACAGCTCCAGCTCTGCCAGCCTTTCCTCCCAGGACAGGTGCTCCAAACCCTTCATCACCTTGGCAGCCCTTTGCTGGACTCTCTCCACTGAGTCCATCTCTCTCTAATACTGGGGAGCCCAGTACTATTCCCAAGAGCTCACCAGAAATTCTGCACTCTCCAGGCACACACTGCACTCCAATCCCACTCCTCCCTTCAGCCCAGCCAGTAACTCAAAACAACTTTGCTCTGTTAAGTGTTTTGAGTGGGGTATTTTTCTACCAATTTAATCTTGAACTCAACGAAGTAGAATTGACACAGCAAGGAGAAGCAAAGGAAAGGAGTGCTTTTCCCTCCCTGCCAAATCAAGAGATGAACTTATAAAAACTTACTGCACATCTTATATGACAAAAAAAAAAAAAAAA
>VXAD01007347.1:63916-118302 GCA_013399195.1 Dicrurus megarhynchus
AAAAAAAAAAAGACAAGAATTTATCTGGGGTGGAGAACATGTCATCCACGGAAAAGGTATTTTATGGGAAAATGGCCAAATTTTAGACATTTAAACTATTAGACTATTTTAGACAAATAAGATATGACAGATGCCTGGAAAACATCTGAGATATTAATTTGGGCAAAATTTTCAAGTCCTTAACTTCAGGACAATTACTGAAACAAGTATGGAATGAACCAAATTAGAGCTCAGTGCTTAAATAAGACCTCTTGTGCTGAATTAATGTCTGGCTTTGGGAATGCTCGGACTGTGTTGAGACTTTCAGATGGACCAGTCCCTTCAAAAATTAAGACACCAGTACTGTGGCTTTGTAAGCAGTTGAACAACACACTAATTAAACTTCCCACTTCTTTCTTTCCCTGTTGTCCAGCCATTAGACATCTTATCCAACCTCCCACCTACTGTGCAGTAGCAGAGGAAAGCAGAAGCTGTGGATGAAATTCTAACATATAAACAAACTGAGCAGCATAGAAACCATTTTACCTGCTGGAAGTATTTCTGTCTTGGAGTCAATTTACAACTGCTGACTGCTGCTGAGAGCTCTTTTCCTCTGCCATTTCTTAAACCTTACTCACAGGTGTGGGACAAGAGTTACAATACAAGCAAAGTATTAAAGAACAGCGAGAGCAGGGCTGGAGCATCCCTCTCCTGAGACACCTTCCTTCACTTACCTAAACTGTGGCCATTTTTTGTGTAGAAGCAGGTATTGTTGATAAGGTTGACACAGCAGCCGATCACATCTCCAGTGGTGAAGGTGGGGCCGTAGGGCTGCCCTGTCCCCGAGGAACAGAAGGAGTGCCCATCATCACCATGGTACCCATAAGAATGTTTATCCCATCCTGCAAAAGACAAGGGAAAAGAACAGCAGTGAAGCCACTTCAGCAGAACCACGTGGAACTACTACAGCTCTCAGGATACCATTTTCTGTAGGAGTTTTAAAATTTGATTCCCACTCCTGATTCATCCCAATATTAATTTTCACTGGTAACTGGAATGAAATTAATGGTTTTTAATCAGAACACATCATTGGCATTTCAACGTCATTTATCCCTTATGAGAAATAATACAAAGAACAACTTGTCAGAAGTCACTCTGATAGATTTAAAAAAAAACCCCACATTAAACCCCTGTTTCTCTTTTATTTTGCCTGAGGTGAAACAAACTCCTTTTGTAAAACACTTGTGTTTCTCAAAAACACAATCTTCCAGCAAAAGCATTTAACAAAATAATTCTCAGACAGTTGCAGCTTTGTCTGTAAGGGCTGTCACAGGTGTACCAAATGGACAGAGACAATTTTTGCATTCTCAAATCTACATTTCCCTTCTAACAGTTAATAAGGATTTCTATGTTTCCCTTGGGATACAATATTTCCCATTCTCCAGACAGCTTAAAGAACAACCCTTAAATGTCAATGGGCAGTTTGCAAAGTGGTCAATTCTAATATTAATATTTTTTATTTCTTCTGCCAGTAACATTTTGCTAAGGGTTACAGCTGGGCTCAGGGATTGCACCCTGCCCACTTGTTCTTTTCTGTATCTCCCAGTAATTTCATTTGCAGAGTTCGTATGAATTGCAGAATCAGAGCCACATCTCAGAGAGAGACAGACTTCTACCAAAAAGTCAGATACAACATTACAAACAGACACCTGTGTTTTAAATGGATATGGCTGGATCGTTAGGAAAGCAAAAGAAGGTGCTTTGGCCATCTACTGACCTTAAACAACCCAAGGGTAGTGCAGAATCTGTTAAATGTGGAGGGATGGCTCTGGCAAAGGGACTGTGTAAGAAACACAAAGACTGTGCAGGAAGTGCACATCCTGCAACGAGGCACAAAAAGACTGAGCACACTGAGAACTACAGAGCAGAGCCCTGGGAAGGTGGGCTGGAGCACTTCTGTGAGCCAGGATTTTCCTCCAAAACCAACAACAACATGAGGGCGCCAGAAATTTAATCTTGTAAAATAGTGCTACAACACTGTGGCATCAGCACCCACATGCTCAGGGTTTCTCAGAAAAGCACAAAACAGTCAGTGCATGTCTAAGGCCCCCTGTTGATTGCAGCACACCAAATGAATGCCAGTGGGAAAGTCAGGGAATGAAGCAAGACTGAAACATGCCACAGTCCAAGATTTTGGACCTCAGAACAAAGTTTGGGAGTGAAAGGCATGAAGGACTCCCAGCAAATTCTAGTCTAGAAATGGTGAGTAATTTCCTCTATTTAGTCCCACACATCAAACAGGAACAGACTGAGATGTCCCAAGAGTCAGCTCCGTCTTCCCTCGGATCAGCTCCAAACAAGCTGTTGACAGTAGCACCAGTCCTGTTTCGTATCTTCATGAAAGACGGGGACAACAGCACAGGCAGCACCCTCAGCAAGCACAAAAACGATGCCAAATCGACTTGCCAAAACAAAGGAGGAAGCGATAGGGGCTCTAGAGTCTGTTGTCAAACTTCCACTGCTAAGACTCCATCCAGTAAAAATATCATTGAAATATTTCTGAATTTTTAAAACTGTGGCTCCTTTCCACGATCCCTTTTATTTTCTCTGTTGCCATCACTGATCTATTATTTTAGTCTCCCCAAAACCAGACCTGTTACATGAGTGTCAATTCAGAACTGCTCTAGTGAAGCTCTCAGTAAGTTATAATTCAGATGATAACTTAAATCAGTTTATCTCCTAACCTACTCATAATACAATCCAAATACAAACTTCTAGGTCTCCTGCATACAAAACAATCCTGGCATTACAAAGCATCTACCAAGAACTTGTCATCAGTTACATCTCAGCAGTGAAGTCCTTACACATCACGTACTGGGAAAGGCTCCTGTGAGAAATACAACAGCGTGTCCAAGAGGGAGGATGAGCCCACTAAATACTTGTGCCAATGCAGACTTTACTGGTTCTGCAGTGTAAGAAATAAAGGTTTCATTACCTACAGATCACAGCTGATCCTACTGAAAAAACCCTCCTCCTGTTCCTTTATGACTTGAGTTTCACAGTGTCAGTTCTTGCTGTAGCACCAACAGTGGTGGTGAACTCCAGTGAGAAGTGACTGAATAAACGCCTTGAAGACAATGACAAACATGGTACATACAGTAACAACGCTAGAAAAAGCTTGTTTTGAATCTTATTCTCCACTGAAAACCACTAACATAACCACTTAAGGAAATTTGCTCGCCCAGCACTTTTCTAATGATAGGTAGAGTTCACTTTTCAACTCAAATGTTGTGTAGTGCTGAACCTGGACCTGGTACCACACTAGGGGCTTTAAATCTAGATGTCAGCCTTATCAGATCACCATGGTCATCTTAAAAAAACAAGCCAGAGTTGTTCGAGTGAACTTACTGTACTCACTGTAAACATAAGCTGAGTGGCATTAATTATATGCCTAACCTTAAGTTATTTATTAATAAAAACCAGATCCCTATTTCTAAAATTCTGCCCAAAATAAACATGAGGGTAGTGGCATACAGGTTATTCCAGCATTGGCCAGCTGCAGCCAATCCTCTGAAATTTCCTAATAATCTGAATTAAAAACAACAATCAGCACTTCTAGAACTTCTAGGTCAAAGTTATCCGGGCCTGTTGATTTAAATAGCGTATCCCTACTGAAAGCATTTGGCATTATCCTGGATTACCAGCAGAGTGGGGAGTAACTTATCACATGTATTTTGAAAATACAGACTCCAACTTTTCTCAAAACACTTCCTGAAAACTTGGGCTTTTCCTGCATCATTAATAATTTGCTATCGCCACCTAGGAATGGGTCCAGCATATTACAACCTCCTCTGTGACTCCCTCAACACCCTTTGAGCCTCCAGTTACTCAACATCTTCCTCTACAAAATCCAGCAGTGCTTTAATAAGGCCTGAATCAGAACTTTCTGAAAGCCCTCCCCACACCTGCATCTGCAAATTCTCCAGACAGTTTAACCTCTGTGCCACTTGTACCCAAGTACGTGCAGAAGACACTGTTGTGACCTGGAAGGCAGAGATGAGGTGATACCCACACGCTCCTAAAAAGGCTGTCCCCGTGGGATAGGGGGTCAGCCCAGACAAGGATGCTCTTCCAGAAGTGAGACAGCACAAGTACAGGATGTGCACATATCACACCCTGACTGAACAGTGTTACCACTTTCCAACCACCTGTAAGCACAGACAGACTGAGCCAGATGGAGATTCTGTTCACAAAGTATTCCTGAAAGGATTTTGTTTCCATTAAATTGCTCAATCCTCCATTAAGTACATATACATTCATACCATTCACTGTGTCCTGCAACAAGAAGTCTGACAGTGTATCTGCCAGCAGTGAAAACATGCCTCCTACTACTTGTATTGGATATCCTGTAGTTCTTGCACTGGAGAAGATGGCAAACTATGGATTTGGTGTCTCCAGAATACACAGTAGTATGCAGACCTCTGCAAAATCCCCCATAACTACCTCTTTTCCAGGCTGATGACTCCTAATTTATTTAGCTATTTCCTGCTTTTCTGACCATCATCATCTGAACCTTTTTGGCATTTACAGTTACTTGTGAGAATGGAGATGAAGGTGCCCCATGGAGAAGGGAAGCAGGCTGCAGTTGTTCTCTGCACTGTTCCCTAGCCCTCTACAAGTTAATCCCAGCATTTTCTCTTTATTGTCCTTTTTACTACTGACCTGATGTTTCCATGAAGCCATTGTAATCACTCCAGAATGCATCACTGCTCTTGTGACAATGCTCCCTCTGCACAGATTCTCATGAGGTACGTTGCCTCCGCTGGCTCCCACAGCTCCCCCAGCACCTCTCAGCACCCTCAATCTCACAGTCCTCAGCAGCTCGAGCTGCCCACCCCAGGACAGAGAGGTGCAGGCAGGCAGCTGCTCCTAAGAAAACCCTGGGAGAACCCATGCAGTGACAGTTGGTGACTGGTACCTCATTCCAACAAGGCTGTTTAAAGAACATCTCGTTTCAGTCTCTTGGTGATAGCTATGTCTAGAGCAATGGACACTAAGCACCTACATGCAGTTGTGGCCAAGTCTAAAAATTCTCAAATGCAAGTGCAGATTTCTCTCATAGTTTCAGAAATCTGGACAAAATTGGAGAATGTGCTTTTTCTTATAAAACATTTCTTGTAAGTCATGGACTCCTGATGGACCATACTCTACAGACTGAAATCAAGTGAGCTAGAGCGGCTGCAGGGTCCAGTTCACAGTTCTCTCCTTCTTTCCTTTCCCTTCCCCATCCTCTCTTCAAAAGCACAAAATCATTTAAATAGGGGAGACAGGCAGAGAACAGAAAGGATTTGGCCACCTGGCCCATGGCAGTGGTCAAAGCACAGCCTCAACATCCTGACTCTAAGACTGTTCTCACCACAGCTCATTTTGAAGACAACCCTTTGAACATGCAGATATAGAATCACAACCACTCTACAGGTAGAACCTCAGCAGTTATTCAGCAAAAAGAGGTTAAATTTACATCCCTTTGAATTGAACCCTTCAACATCCAAACTCAAATATACTTACATATTTACTAACAAGATGCAGAATAGCTCAGATTGTGCAATCAAAGAACGGGAAGAAAGAAAAACAAAAACCATGAGCAGGGCTTGGGAGGACATTTTGATATGTTCAGCACCAAACTGAACTTCTGTTTGGCCTGCTAACAAGAAAAAGCTGATACGCTGACCTTCTTGGCAGACTACCTTGATCCCAAAACATAGGGGAAAAAAATGAACAGCAAGTTCCATTGCTGGTGCTTGATAAACAGGTCAGAATTATGCAATGCCAGACACGTGGCAGAAAAGACTTGAGTTACTTCAGGACACAGTTACAGGATAAACTGATAAACAGTCACTCTTAAGCAAGCACTGGAGTCAGATGTAGTGTGCCACTACTATCCCTGACTGTCCTTGTTTAATCCCAACTTTCCCATTCAATGTCAGCCTTGCCTTACTCTTGACTTTTTGGTCAGATCCTGACTTCTGAGATCAGACTCTGCCTCAGAAGGCAGCAAGCGGGAAGTGGCTCTGTTGAGCTGGGTGACCATTTATATCTCAGCACCATGGAAATAACATGGTGATTTAGCCCTCTGCTTCAAGAGCACCAGCAATGAACACAGAACTGGTAGGCTCTGGGCAAAACTGGCATCATGGCTACATCTCACACCTAGGAAAACCTGGATACACTGCTCAACCTTGAAAGTGTGGAGCAGCATAGAGGATGGATGGATGGATGGATGGATGGATGGATGGATGGATGGATGGAGAGGCAGGATGCCCTGATGCAAGTTACCAAGGGCAGTGTTTTCACCATGCCTTTTCTGGCCTGATGCTTTGTTCACAGAGGGTGGAGAAGAAAGCCAAGTGATGACATCCCCCAGTGCATCGAGGTTCAAACATGTCAAACTTGCCAATGGGCACAGGGGAACAGGGAAGGCAACACCCGCAAGGATCTGTACTGAGATCTCCTCTGATGACATGCCAAAGGACTGACACGCAAGGCTCAGTGATCATGGAAAATATACTTTTCCAGTGAGTTATAGCCAGACATGTCAGACTCTTCCTGTTCTGCACTTGCTGGGCTAAAGATGTTGGCAGACAGATGAACTTTATCACTGACACATGGACCATTCCCTGCCCATAAACATTCCAGAGGAGCTACATGTTCTGCTGCAACTCAGCCCAAGCATTCACCAAAAAGGGGTGTAGAAGCTGCTGCAAAGGGCAGGGCCTTGCTGACCACACATTCAGTGGTAACCTCCCTGCAGTCAGGGAAACCTTGGATATCTGAAGCTGTAAGGAATGGTGAAGTATGTTCGGGCATACAAAGAGCAGATGGAAGTTCCTCAGAAAGAATGTGAAGATTTGTCAATAGGGTTTGTGTCTGTAGTGTCAGGAGTAATGGGAGAATTTGAGGCTTATTCTTCAGGACAGACCGCAGTGACTGCTCTACAGTCTTTCCAAATTTTATCTCTACCTGCTTTCTCTCTTTCATGTTTTGGGACACTTTTCATTTTTCTCCCTTCTCTATTCTTGTCCAGTATTTTGCCTGTGGCATTTCTCTTCCCACTCCCCTGGCCAGCAATCCTAGCTTCCCACAGCTGCCCCTTGCCAGGGCAACTGGTGTGCAAACACTAGCTGCAAAGGGACAAGAACTTGTGTCAACACACTGAAATAAACTAAACAAAATAATTTTATAAGATTTATTGAATCCAAAGTCCAGCAAAAACAGATGTACAAACTTTGCTTGTACAGTGCTTGGGGAATGGGATGTGGAGGGTGGAGGCAGCAGCAGAGCCCAGAGTTGCTGCTGGACCACGTTCCAGTTGGAGGCAGGGCCTTTTCCATGCACTGTGCTGAGCAGGCTGCTATTGCTCAGCCAGCTATGGGTCTTTGGCAGCAGCAGAGCATGAGGTCAGGGGAGGGGAAGGTATGTTCAACAGAGGCTGAACAGATGGAATCTGGTGCACAGAGAAGTAGGATGTTGCTTCTGCACCATCCTGGGCTGAGCAGTCCCAGGCAGGGACAGGACAACAGTGAATATGGGGCAGGAGCCAGTACCACAGGAGAAGTGGAACCACCCTCTGTTGATTACTCCATCTTCCAGTGGATTTGGCTCTGCAAGTGGACATGCCTCTGGTGCACATCAGTCCAGAACAGTGAATGCAGGCCTTTGACCCCAGAAAAAGGAAGGCTGAGCAAGCGCTGGTGCTCCTACACCCTCAGAAGCCAAATGCCTGGTCATGAGAAGTCTGTAAATGCCTGGCCATGAGAAGCCTGCTGGCCCAGGAAACATCTGAGGTGCTGCAGCATCTCAGTTTTAAAGCATTTATGCCAAGCCTTATGAAGCTGCATACACATCACATGTTTGGGGGAGAGCAGGGTGGTTGATTTGCTTTTCTTTATTCAATCATGCTTTAGAATCAAATCAACTATTAGTGCTGCAACACATCTTTCTGTTTCCATAATGAATCTACAAAAATAGCTGCTCAGTGGCCACAGCAACCTATGTTATAGATTTGGGGTGGTGGGCATAGGGGAGGCATGGCCCTGGCATGGAACAACTGTCTAGGTACAGTCACAACACCAACTGCAGGACAGGAATAGGACCAGGGAACAGCGTGCTTAAAACATTACAGCATCTCCCTGGCAGAGCTTCAAGGGCCTGGACATCTGCCCAGAACATGTCAAGGGTAAAAAAAAAAAAAGGACCCTAAAACCCACTTACCCAGGGTCACCAGGATATGAGGAAGCCCTAGCTAGAAACATCCCCAACTCTTCTTGCTTGCAACCGTTTCTACTTCTTCTACAAGGTGGCAAAATGACTGAGTGCAGTAGAAGGCCAAACCCTGCACTACAAGACCAATGCTTGCACAGAGAATAAAACCACTTTACCCCATGGAGCACAGACTTCCCACAGTATGGGCTGGATGGGTTCAGGTCCCACCACCTTTGCAGTATCCCACTGAATCCTGTACAAGGCCATGGAGCAGTGCAGCCCAACACCACGCACACCCCAGCGAGGCACTGCTGCTCATGGCCTCCCCCTCATCCCAGGTCCCAGCAGATGAAGCAGAGTCAGTTTGGCCCCTGCACAGCCACAGCAGATGATGCTAATCAGAGAGTGCAGGACTCTTGGCAGGCCTGGCTGCAGCTTTGGCTCAGAAAGCTATTCCATGTTTTTCAATCAAGTACTTGCAACTGTAAAAGAGACAAAACTCAGACCAAATCTTCACAGCAAGGCTTATGTGTGGCAAGAATCCAAAGGAGAGGAAAAAAAGGAAAAAAAAGGAATCACAACATCTCTCTCATATTAACAGAGTGCAGGAAGAAAAGGACACAGTGACCCAAAAATCAGTATGACTCAAGAGTCTGGGAGGTTGAGAATGTGGGTGCTAACAAGCGTTGCCTGATCCACCACAGAGACAACAAGCAGAGCAACACTGTACAATTCAATTTTTCACAATATTGATCTGGCACAGCGATTTTTAGACCAGATCAGCAGGTCCTAGCATTTAACAACTACTGCATGTTAACTAGCCTTCAAAACAACATCAAACCACAGTCTACACCATTATATAAAGTGGCACTACCCATTGACTCATAAAGAGAAAAAACAAAATCAGAAGGCTCTGGATGGCTGCAACACAGGCAATACCTTTTCAACAAGAAAGGTCTGTTCCACCAGCCCGAGAAATTTGTAAGGAGACCATTTCACTATTCCTTAGCATGTACTTCACCACAGAATATAGTAATCAAGATAAAAATCGTACTTCCTTGAATGAATAAAGATGGCAAATCCTCCTAACTTACAAGCTTGATGGGTCCATCTTCTGCCAGAGTCAGAACATGATCTGGCTTTTCCTGTATCAGAGAGGTCAAGATGTGCTACAAGCTATTTACAGCCCTGTGAAGAGCACACCACAGTTAAAACAACTACAGAACAGGCTGTTTCTGTCTACAAAGGAAAAGCCTCTCTAGCATGATCAGGTCACCACTGCACTATTATATCCATTATATTCCCTGACACACCACACTGGAGGAGCAGAAGTAGAGTAGGGGTACAAAATAATGCAGGATAGGGATGGGGAAAAGGAGTCAGATGAGGAGCTTTTCCATTTATCTATTTAGTGGAAGGGGTAAAGAGCAAGTTACAATCAAAAGCTTATAACATACACAGGCTTCAAATCTCATCATACTAAATAATTCACATGTTCATTTATGGGCCAACTTTTCTTGCCATCAACCTTCAGCTGATGGGAAAAACACCTTTATAAAATATTAAGACACCTCCAGCAAAATCTTGCAGGGTAATGGGCATTTTACGGAGACATCAAGGCAGGACAGTTCAGTGATTCAGCCAAAAGCAATGTTAGAGTTCACTGTACAATGCAGGGGGCTCATGTCCAGCTACTATTAAAAACAATCCCTAAAATGGTATTTAATGAGCTAAGAAAATTATGAACTAAAACCCACTTATCGAAACACAAGCCCTTATGGAGAGAGACGTCTTCCAGAAAAAGCACATCTCATGATGTTAGGAGGTTGCAACAAAGCCTTCTAGATTCTAAACTGAGGTTTCTTAAATACTTTCCATATTAATCAAAGTGAAGCAACAGGGTTTTCTGAAGAGGATCATATTTATCCATCAGTAGAAAGAGCTGCTACCCAGCAGCCTGAGTTGTAGTGAAATTGAACTTTGTGTTGATGTTACCTTTTATCCAAAAGGCTCCAATAATAGGTACAGCCACATTAAAGAATTTGTTTTAATCTGAAAAACAAGCAGTGCTGTGATTACGACTTGACAGCTAAATTGCTGTCTCTAAAGTGCCAGTCAACCCTCAGCTGTCACTAAGATAATCTGTGCTACAGCTGGAGATGCAACCTGTGGCACTGGTGAAGGCCAAACCCCAAACCCCACTGTGCAATGCCATCTCTGCTCTGCTTTGGAAACTCTGCTTTCACATGGCACAAAACCAACACAACCTGCTGGATGACAGAGAGTTCCATGCAAAGACAGGAGCTCCAGCATACCCATATCATACATCTCTGGGAACATGTTGCATGAGAACAGAGCACAGAACCTCTAAAAGAGGCCAGCCCAGCTCTGAAAGAGATACAGCACAGAAATTAGAGCATGGAAAACTGCGGTTCAGCCATAACCCCTGAGTAAGAATCATTTACCCATACCGATGCCTGAGCACTTAATGGCCAGTGGAAACACTTTCTTTGGTTATTTCTTTGGTTATTTTCCAAGGCCAGGATTACTGTCTTGAAATACTGATTCATGGTTTTGTTCAGATTTAATGGCAAAGCACTTTCCCAACTACTCCAGGGTGAGGCACGGCTGCTGAGAGCTCAGCTGGAGCCTCAGTCTGCCCCCTCCAGTCAAACCTGAAGTCTGGGTGCCCAAAGCCAGTCTAATTCAACAAACCAAAAGAAAAAAAAAAGAAAAGAAACCCAACACTTCCCTAAAAACCCAACCAAATGGCTGGCAGCAGTTTCTCTGGCTGCACACAGGACAATCATCGCAATCGATATGAGCAAACACGTGAACTGAAGTCAGGCAGAGAGGGAAAAAGGTACAAACTTTTACCTTCTACAGCCCCAGTTTTCATATACATAGCCATAAATAAAACATGATATTAAATTTAACCTTAATTCAGAAGGTAATTCATCCCAATTCTGTGGTTCAGGAGCTGGTTTTGTTACTCTCCAGCTCTGAACGCACCTGATAGCATCAGGTCCGACCTCATTTGAGAACCTGATTGCTCCGGTGTCACTCCTCAGCACGTATCATGAAGGAACCAAGACATTTATCCAACCCCCCTGTGCCACGCCAGCTCAGCCAGTATCAGCCCTGAGCACAAGGCTCGTGTTCCAGAACACATCCACCCAACCAAGCTGTGCTCAGCTCTGTGCACGATAAGCTCCTTAGGGGCAACACCCCAAAAGTGCAGAGCATGGGAGAGTGTGAGGACGGACCTTTGGCAGCTGCCAGGGTAAAGAATGGCTGATGTGAATTCAGGTTATTCAAAACACAACAAAAACTTACCTAAAATATCAATTCATTCAATGTGTAATTCATAACAAAACCATGACCACCAACCTCATACACAAATTCAGTCCACAACCTTCCCTCCCATACCACAAGGCACACACACAGAGTACACCCAGTTAATTCTTTTCATCACACACCAGCAAGTTTTAACTTTGGATGTCTGTGAAATTTAGATCTTTCAAATCCAAACTTTGTCAGAAAGCCCATTGATGATTTCTGAAGAATGTGAAAGAAAGAACTTGCAGTTCTTGGGGACAAAGATGGGATGTGAATGAATGCACAGCACATGCAACAAATCTGTTTCAATATTCCAGCTGGAATTTTCATACATGTTCAGGTGAGTTCAGCACATAAACTGAAAAAAACTGATTGAAAAAAGAGAAAGCTGACATGGGATGAGAAGACAACTGAGTGGTTCAGTGGAACTCAGCTGAAGTTGATGGGCAGTGGACAAGTCAACCACAAACTCCTAAGATTCCCACAGATACAAAGATTTTTTTAATAGAGATCATTTAATTTTGAGAATTCTAAAATTTCAAATTTTAAAAATTTTGTGGTTTTAAATTTTAATTTTTAAAAGGTATTCAACTGATGTGCAGAGTACAGAAGAAAAGGAAGAAAAAAGATGAGAGTGAGTTAAGTAAGACCAGAGGAACACAGATTCTTCAACACATGATGCAGCAGGACAGCCATGAAAATATAGAATACGTGTACCCATAGAATTTAAAGTGAAGATGAAAAAAGAAATTATATAATGAGTTGTGTATGCCCAGGATGAACAAAAATTAAGTGCTCCTCAGATTACTCTCCTGTGATGGCATTTTACATACACTGAACACAAGATTGATTCCATATGGGAAAAAAAAAAATCTTAACACTAAAAATATGTGAAAGCTTCAGTTCAAAGGAAATCCTTTTATTACAAGAAGCCCAAATTTCTTATTAATTTCTTTAGTATGACCTTAATTTTGACTTAAATTAAAAAAAAAAAAATAAAAGCTATTTGAAAATAGCAGATGGTACAGTACAGTAAGACCAGATTCAAGAAAGAAACAACCAGTTTCAAACAGTCTCAGGACACTTCCTCCAGTATGAGGTTTCTTAATTTTTTTTTTCAAATGGGGCTGGGTAGCCTGTATTGCTTAGCCTTGTGTGGTGGACTGAGCAATTATAAGTGGCTGTAGTGCACTACCTGTGATTCTGGGGTGCATCTTGCAGTTTAGTTTAGAAGAAACAAGGGTAGCACAACCAAAGATGTAAATAAAAGCACAGGCAGTAATGACAGGAGTTTCACTTACATAAATAAACCCCTTCTCCAAAAAAATGAGACTAATGTAGATAAATCCAAAGGACTCTGACTTAAAAAGGCCAGAAATCTCAAATCTGCTGTAACATGTATGTTTTTTATCCACCACTGTTCTATGCACCACAATAATCTTCACCCACCCAGACGAGCTCTTCTGTGGTGAGGAATTTCTCTAAAAATCCATTCTGCACAAATGGATTCAATAATTCTGGAGCTGACCCATCACACTGACCCACTTTGCTCTCTTTTCTTCCACTGTGCAGTGCTAAAACCTGCCATTTCTAAACATACTGATGACCTCTTAGGAGGTACAAATTATGCTTTCAGGTAAAAAACATAGTGAAGTCAGCAAAAAGGCTACCCAAGTGAAGTTTTAAGAGAAGCTCTCAGCCTAAATAAAAATTCAACCAGCCAAGTTAGCTTCAGCCCAGTATGCCTGTAAAGATGCCCCTTTGTAAAAATGTCTCCGTGACCATGATAACTGTTAATTGGAGGGAAATTTAATAGAGGCTTTCATCACGTATCTCTTTCAATCAAAACTAACCTCCGACCACTGTTAGCCACGTGATTCCGGAGAATAAAGTTTCCCAAAGGAGCTGTTTCAACCTGCATTACCTGTGTGATGAAGCAGGCAAGTGGACAGATGCAAGTTAATAACAACTCCAGAATCAAGCAGTGCCCCCCACCCATTATTATGAACCCAATTATGTGACCCATTTCACATGCAGCCCCACAAACTGGTTTGATAGGATAAATTAGAGGCTACCAGAGGCAGAAGCAATTTTGTGGACAGGAACTGGCACAGCCACCTGAAGGACTCACTGCATGTGTAACTAACACCTGTCTAAGGCTTTGCTATGACACTGTGTGGAAATGCCACGTGCCATTTTGGACAACTGTGTTTTAAGGACAGTTCTGAAAGAGCTCTGCAGCAGGACAAACACCATAAGGTACTATAAGACAGAGCTTCATCAGCTGCATAAATAAATAAACTTAATAGAAATTACTTCTAAAGACAGAAAATCAAGCAGTGTGTCCAAATTGCTGATGTAGCCAAGAGGCTCTGAAAGCAGACTCAATCACTGTTTGTTTGCCACATACTGCTTATGTATTTAATCCCATACTTCAGGGCTTTTGCTGATCGCTTTAGAAGCCAAAGGCCTTCTTTTCCCAGGTAACGATGTAGCTTCTTCCCCTCCCGTTTCTGCTGAAGCCTTAAGAATTGTAAAAGCTTGGCAAGGATTTTCCTTTACCCTTGTTTGCAAGATGGGATAAGAGCCACTTCCTGAACCTGCTCTGAATATTAATGTTTTCTTTTACTATAAAAATTAAGATACTGGTGCTTGTGATACATCCAGTGATTAAATGTTCAGAAAATGTCTACAAGAGTTGTCGTAAATCAAGAAAACCCATAAACAGGGAAGGGTGAAGAGACAGGGATGTATGATCTGGAGAGAAGACCCCAAAGCAGTGATAGAGGTTTTCATGTATAGACCTACAAAGAGGAAAGAAATTAATTATTTTCCACCTCCACGTGATCCAAGAATAGACTCAGATTACATGGGATATTCAGCTTTGTCATCAGGAAAAGTTTCCAGCACAAGGACGGTGTTGGAAGAAGTTGCCAGAAAAATAATGAAAGGCTGTTTCAGACACACACCTGTCAGGCAGGACTAATGCATAATTGAATTCGCTTCAGATCAGATGATTTGGTGAGGTCTCAGCTTCTATAATTATTACATTTAGCACTGGGACTGAGTCCTTTAGCACAGGTCCTTTGTTTGTCAGTGGAGTCACAGAAAGTGACAAACCAAAGCATAAGCTGAAAACTTCCTTAAACATATTTGAAGTAGAAAGAATCCATGCCAATCACAGAAAACAAAAGAAAAGAAGAAAAAAAGAAATAAATAAATAAACCACATCAAAACCAAAGCTGGCTAGAAGGAAAATCTGGACATCTTTAGCCAAACTTCTCACCTGTAGCAGGATTAACTTAAAGAGTTACATGAGGCTGCCCAGAGCCTTGTCGAATTGAGATCTGAAAATCTAAATATAGAGCCTCTGCAGAAACCCATCCCCAACTCTGATGAGGAATAATATCTTCCCATGAGAATTTTACTTGTGCAGGACCAGGAGCTGGACCTGATGATCCTTCTGAGTCCCTTCCAACTTGGGACATTCTACGATTTTATGATACAACACCTACCCAGCCTCTCTTCTCTGGTTGCTCTCAGAGGGGAGCACACCAGCTTGGAAAACCCTTGGGAACATCCCTAAGGAAGAAACTAGTAACTTCTTCCTCTCAAAGAAAGGACCAGGAGGACAGAGTACTCGACAGTCTTGCTCCCCTGCTTGCACCTCCTCTGACAGCATGTAAAAGAAGCTGAGAAGAAATAAAGTCCTACCTAAAATGTCAACAGAAACCTATTAGCAGGAAAATTCAAAGGAAAGGATCTCCAAACAAAGCTAAAATGAAAAGACCAGTCCACAAGTTGCTTTATGGAGGATGAAAGATGGCCTTCATAGAGGAGGAGAGCACAGGGAATTCTTAATTCCCAGGGCTCATTTTTATTTTATCTTCATGTCTACAAAAATGGGTCGTTCACAAGGACCTTTTGCAGAACAAAGACTTTGGACAAACTGTTTCTGGTTTTGCAGACCTGGCTTACAGCACTACAGTCGCAGAAGCCAAACCCCAATAGGGAGCGGGTTTCTGTACACCAAATTCTCCTGATTTATCTGGTTGCACACTAATTCGAGTCTATAAAACATTATTGAGTTTGAAAGCTTGTTCTTTTAACAGAGGGTTTGGAGCAGGCAGATAGTGAATAAACCAAGCAGTATCCTTTTGTTTGAAAAGCAAGCTGAAAAGATTACCAATGTTTCTGGAAACCAAAGAATGGTGAGTGAAAGCTGGCACTCCCATCAGCATGTACAATGCTGCATAGCAGGGCAAGTCATTTATTAACCAGAGGGTGTTTAAAGTCTCTAAAAGTGATTGGTCAGATCCTATCTATACTGTTTAAGAAACTGAAGCAGGCTATGCCTAAGGGCGTGGTTTCACAACATCTTAGGCTGAATTTGAGACCTTGCTGCTACCTTAGAGATTCATCCCTCCTTCCCTCTCTGCCTGGCTCTATGTTCCTGCTGGGTTACCCTCAAACAGCTCAAACAAATGAAATGTTACTTCTCAGCAGCATGAAGGACTTGACCAATGCAGAACATCACATGCCGGGAAGAATCACTTCTAGTGTGCAAGCTCATCCATGTTAAGGATAGGACACTTACCATCTTCCTGTTTTATGAAGGTTTGGTGAAACCTGTAGCAAACCCAAAATGCATTTTCAGCTGGGCTCAGAAAAACTTACTGGACTGAGGGCTAAATAATAATAAAATAAAATAAAAAAAGGACATGGAGATGTTACATGCAGGACGCACAGGTAAGAACAGCATTGCTCCACGAGTCCTGAAGGAACCAGCCCACCACAACCCCAACACAGCAGAGGCAGGCAGGTTCCTGCCTGGCCTGAAAGCTGGCCTGGCCAAGGAGGTGACAACTGCCAGAGCCAAAGGCTTGCACCAGGGAAGAGGAGTGACTGTGCAGATGGGGTGGGGAGGAGGGAAGGGTCAGGTTTCTCTCCTTTGATGACACTGAGTTAGATCAGTTCAGCTGCAACATGTAATTTCATCCTCAAATACCAAAATGCTGAGCATACGTGAAAAAAAGTTGTATGTGGGGAAAGAACTGAGCAGACATTTCAATAAAAGCCACTGGTTTAAAGCAGAATGCTTATTAGTAAATGTTCTAAATGACTCTAAAACAATTTTTTAAAATCAAGATATGTCAGGGTCACAAAAGTTGGTAGTTAATAATAATCCCACAATCACGTCAGACCTGCTGACTGAATTTCAAAGCACAGCACAAAGAAACCCTGAGTGGAACACGGACAGGAAACTCTCCCATTAAAAGCAGTCTCTATTCCCAGTGCAGAGGGATAGCTAAGGGAACTCAGCTCATGCTACTCCAATCACACTTGTAACCTTCAGAGAAAGCTCAGCACTACCCCCACCAGCACCCACCTGGGCTGAAGCCAAAATAAATCTGGCATAAAGCACAAATGCCCTGACCTGGAACTGGATATAGCCAAAGTGTTTGTCCTTGTGGGGGGGAAAAGGAGTTTGAGACAGAACCCAGCAGCAAGATTGTTCTTTGAATTAGGACTGCCAGGGTGTCAAGGATCCCCAGTAAAACTGGGAACAAGAAAGGGACCAACTTTGGCTCCTGTTCCAGGCTCTGGGCTCCCAACCACCACTTGTAGTGGTTACACACTTCCCTAGTAGCACACTGAGTGAAAATCAATCTGTTAAAGCAGAAGTGACTTTAAAAGGGTCTAAGGAGACAATCCTGGCAGGGTTTCAGGCCACAAAAAGTTAAAATTACACTTTGACACAAAGCCAAGTCAAGACTCCAAAGTCTGTCACTTTGTTGTGAGCCCTCACTTACTCTGTGCTGTGAAGGACCTGATAACAGTTAAACCTAGATAGAAATATGTTTCTCACTTCAGTTACTTGAACAATATACTAACAAAAAAAAAAAAAAAATCAGACTCATTCTCTAAAAGCCAGGAAGACAATTACTGAGCTGTAATACAGAGCCATGCAGTTAATCTTACACAGATGATGGGAGAGCGACCTAACTATGACTACAGATTGACTCTTGGCAGCATAATCTGCATGTGATCAAACAAACAACAGGTTCATAGGATGAAATTTGTACAGTTCATTGCTAAACAAGCACCATCTCAAGTCACAAGTTCACTTTATGCTTTATTTCACTGAGAGAAAAGAATTCCATGTTCACCACATGCACTCAGAAAAGGATAGTGGTATACAGGCACTTTGACTCAAACTGGCCACAGATGCTGCCCATGTAACTCCTGGGCTTTAAAGCCATTTATCCGAAGTGGTTTGAGTAATTTTTAGTCACCAAAGGAAGAAAAAAAAAGAAAAAAGAAATGACACTGGCTGTTCTATTTTGGGACAGCACACATGAGACATTCAGTACACACCATCTCACGTTAGTACTGAACTCTGCGTGTATGTACCTGTGTTATAACCCCAGGGGAATCCTAAATTAAGCATAATCCAACCAACTATCTGCACGCCAAGTCTAGCAGACATTCCCCCCCATCTTTGCATCACACATGCCAGAGAGCCATTTCTTGAACAGAAAACAGGCTCCATTAAAACAACCCCTCTGCCAAACACTTCAACCCTGGAAGGAGATGACAGGACTAGATTCATGCTTTGCCTTGTACATGGCACACAACCCACTTGGATCAGGAGGACTGCAGGTAAAGGAAGTGCAGAGAGAGTAGAACTGACTGGTGCAGTTGTCATAACAATTACTAACAAATACATTTTGCATTAACATGCAAATTCTTTAAAGCACAGGTGTCACTGAAACCATTCTTCCCAAGACAGTTATCAGATCTTTCTTTTGTTAGGACATTCACAAAACATTCTCCTTGCGAGATACCAAGATCTATAATAAGGGCTGAACACAGATTTCATCTTTAAAACAACTTCACCAGAAGTAACACCCAAGGCCAAAAAAGCCCCCACCACTGAGCAGCTGTCATTCATCCTGGCATCTGAAGAACATTTACTTTCTACCAAATACAAACTTCCAATTTCAAGCCCAGTTGCAAGAATTTCTGGCACAGAAGTCACTACGTCAATATGTTGTTTTACTCAATAAATTGGATATCGTTAAAGAAGGATTACCAATTACTCATTTCTAAAAAGAAGCCGCTTAACCATCTTAGAGGCAAACCTAAAAACACACATTTCAAACAAAAGAAGCAACAATATTAACTGGAAATACCACTTTTTGTAGTCTTTCAGTGGGAAGAAGGAAAGAAGAGAGACAATACAACAGGCCAATTATCCTGTCATTTTCAGATTCTTTCGTGTAAATTTGCCAAGTGGAATACAGAGGTTATATGCAAAATGATTTTCCTACTTACTTTTCAGACACAAAGAAGAGTTTGCCTGTCTGAAAGCTCATCTTGCCCATTACTCATTAGTTTAGTATTAATTTAGTATTAATTATCTGCTAAAATCATCACAGCTGCATTGAGAACACCAATAACACAATGTAACACTCAACAGGTTGAAACTTCCAGATATAAGACAATTATAATAATGCAATTTTATTAACAGAAACACACATTCACTGATTTATATATATAAAGAAAAATCTTTATTTCAAATGAACATTTAACACAGATTGTAAGTCAAAACAAACCTTAACAGTGACTTACCAGGAAGCCTGTTCATGTTGACTCCTTGAGCAGAAAGTCCTATTCCCATGTACCTTCAAAAAAAACCAAATAAAATACCAGTCAAGTAAGAGAATGGTCAAGGCACAAGATCCCCTGCAGCAGAAATATAGCCCTAAAATAAACCCAACCCACACACAAATTATTTAAGAATGACAAAATCACTACAGATTTTCCATTACCATTTCCATGTCTTTTACTGAATCCAAAATAAAATATCAGTCTCCTTCACTAACCGACAGCTTTCTGATGTACAACTACAGCTACTCTTTAGTTCTTAATTGGTAGGAAAAGGACTGGAAAACAATCAGCAATTTAATTTCCCCTTCGGTATTTGTGAGGTATTTTTACCCATATATCAGAAAAGAAACTATTTATATAGGTGATTAACAAGACTGTAAAAAAACACCTAAGTGCAGATATAGTATATGAGGACAGATGTCTGTCTAGCCTGATGTACTGTCTCCAGAAATAGCTGATAGTGGATGCAAAGGACAGAGCACACAGTTGTACTTTCCAAGAACATTCTTTCATTGTTCAGCATTTATTTTACACAATCTCACTTTCTGAACCTTTTACAGCTCCCCCATTCAATTCCTGCCCAACCTATCTTTTCTTCGTACTTGCATTTATAAAATTGGAAGAGAGAGGAAAAGCATTTTCTGGACAACTTTCTCAAGGATTTTAAAGTCCTGATTCACACCCCAGCCCCCAAAGGTCTCTTCTCAAGGCTGGTTAATCACAGTCTACTCAGCTGTTCTTATGGAAGTTCATCTCTACCTCAATGCTCCTGCTACACTTCCAGTTCTGTAGCTTCTTTGAGAAGCAGGGAATAACCAGAGCCAGCAGCATCACACAACACAAGCCCATGGTGATTATCACAGATAACAGCATAACAATGTTCTCTGTTTTGGTTTCTATTCCTCCCCCTCCTGATCTCTATTATTCCATTTATTTTTTGACTGCAGATGAGAACTGAACTCATTTTTCCACGGAAGTGGGACACAGCTTGACCCTGCACTCTAAGAGGCAGCTCAGAGACCATTTTTTGTATCAAGTTTGGATTGTTTATTTTGCCCTCATGAGAATCCTTTTGCACCTATCCAGCAGGACAACAGTAAGGCAAAGCCAGCCTTCGCAAAGTCTCCTCTTCTTCACTGCAATACTTATGCACATTCCCATTTTGTGTCTTCTGTTTCTGTTAATTTGCATGGTCTGTAATTCTCTAAGCATCCTCTGGTAGAACAGCTCAGGGTTTTTTTTCAACACACTCCCATATTTTTAGGTTACTGAGCTTTGAAATTAACTGTTGGGCTCTCGTTCTTGTAAAAGTAAGAATCCAAGGGAGCTACAGCCAGTGTCCTGCTATTCTTTCACTGTATCAGTTTTCCTTCTGTGGCTTCCTTGGCCACCTGCTCCATAAAACATTAATCAGGTATGAAAATATTATTTCAGAATTTCACCCCTAAGTTACAATTTCTTCAAGTTATGTGCGTTAAGTCCCCGGCAGAAACTGTTCCCTGTCCTCCACTTCCCCATCTCAGTCACCGTCACCTGGAAATGGTAATAACTGATAGGTTTTTGTTTACACTGAAATTTTAATCCTTAGAGATCTGCAAGTTTATAAAATCTTAGCTTATAATTTCTTTAATAGCACAAAATAGAATTATTTTGGTGGAAAAATACCTTTAAGATTGTCGAGTCCAACTATTGACCAAAACTGCCAAGCTTACCACTAAACCACATCCCAAAGTGCCACAGCTACTCATCTTTTAAATCCCTCCAGGGATGGTGACTCCACCACTTCCCTGGGCAGCCTATTCCAGTGCTTGACAAACCTTTCCATGAAGAAAGTTTTCCTGCTATCCAACTTACACCTCCCTGGTGCAACTTCTGGCCATTTCCTCTTGTCCCATCACTTGCTACCTGGGAGAAGAGACCATCTTCGCAAACATGGCCAACCCTCTTGTGCACTCCACATTTTGGTAGCATCACCTTCTGGATTTCAAATCCTTGAAGCCCAGTTTTACAGTGCTTTAAAATAAGCCTTTCTTTAAAAGACATGCTCTGTTTTTGAAGTGCACCAGCTCCCAGAGGATCCAGACCCTTCCTCCTCAGACCAACAGAGAGAGCAAAGAGGCAGCAAATTCTCAGTTTGCAGTGCATAGAGCAGGACACGCTGAGAAAACAGAACTCCCTGAGCCACACACATACACAAGTCCTGATGTGATCATACCAGCTAAACCCAGCTCTCTTCCTAGTGGTCAAGGAGATGAGATCATCCAGGAAAGACTGGTTGCTGTACAGCACAACCCTGAATTCATACACTGTACATGCTGTGGTGACTGCCCAGCACATCCGCCCTGAGCCCTTCAGCTCCTGAACCTTGTGTTCAAGAAAAGCAACAAGGAAGGTTCTGCTCTGATGTAGAGATCTCAAGGATGGAAGGGACTTTAGAGGAAGCACTATGTGATCTCATTCCTCTGGATCCCTTGGGGGGAAAAAAACCCCATAGACACACATCTCTTCTCTGTAATCAAGACTTTTTAAATGTCACATTCCACAGTCCATGGCTCAGCTATTTCATTCTTTAGAACTCTTGAATGAAGACCAGATAACCCCAATGATCTCTTCCTGTCTTTTATGGGTTGTTGTATTAATCCTTCAACAAGAACCACGTTATCATTTAAAAACAAAGATTGGCATATGTTTTGTTGACAAATGACATTGTTGCTGTATTAACTCCTTTTCTTCAGAAGGATAATCCTTTAAAAGCAAAAGACTGGTATTTGTGACCCTCTAAACATTCCTATGTTTTCAGAGTTCTTCACAGAGTTCTCCTGCATTATCTCTTGGTTTTAGAGACTCCAGCTTGCTTCCCATCCCTGATGTGCTGGGAGGGAAAAATACTCCTTTAAGATTTCAGACCTTGAGCCAGATGTCCCTCAACTCATTTTGGTCAACCCTATTGGGTTTTTTAAGCTCAAGAGTTTGTTCTTTCAATTTTTCTCATTGAATAAAATTTAAACTTTTGGGGTGTGTATCTCTATTGCTTCTCATCCCTGTGTCTAATTTTGTCAACTGTCTGATCCTCCAATAAAATGTCTTCTTAAACAGTCTCTGTACCATCTCAAAGCATTTAACCCTTCTGATTTTATTAGCTATTCTTAAACAAGCTTCTTCAATTTATAAGGTTTGTTTTCTGGCATTTTTTGTTGTTGGATGGTGGGGTTTTTGGATGAACACTGAAGTGGCAGGGTCTGGGGGCCTTTCCTCAAAGGACATCAAACATGAGTGATTATGGTCAGTGCTGCAGAGCCAACTTCTAAAAACACCTTTCTTGTAAACATTTTTGGCACTGCTCAGAGCACGAGTCAGAAGCTACATCCTCATGAGTTCCCTGACTCACGAGAGCCTCTCCAAAGCAGCCATTTATGGCATCTAAAAATTCAGCCTCACGGTGTCATCTGACATACATGCATCTGCAACAAACTGAATTTGGGGATATGTTTACAGCCTTCCAGGCACAATATGGAAGACTTTCCCCTGTATCTGCAAGGAGTACTCCAGCTCTTCCCTGCCACCTTCTTAGTGCACTGGCAGATAAGAGAGTTCTTGTTCAATTTCCGTATTCCTACCGAGTCTGGAATCTTCTGCTGCTACAGAGATTTCCTTACTACATGGTGGGTTTTGCCATGTCTTTTTTTCCAACTACGTGTGCAAGCAGCCAGGATCCCAGTCCACAGCTACAACTGCACTCAGCTCTATGAGAGCAGTGACAAGTGCCACCTCTGCCAACCGTTCAGGCCTGAGGGGAGCTGTGATTCAAAGTACACAGCTGCTTCAACTCAATATAAAAGCACCATCTAAGCCTGAAGCAACAACACTAGAGAGCTCATCCTGACACTGGCAGCTCTGAAACACTTAACAAAAACCTGTCCAGGAGCAGACCATTCTGCTTCTCTGGCAGAACCATCCCCACCAACTTCACCAGGTCACATCACCAAGCTCCAGACATCCCAAATTTGTTGGCTGTGAGAAATTCTGTTTGAAGAGCAGAACATGCCTCTTGGCATAGGGAATGTTTCTTATGTCCTGATCTATTTGGCTCAGCTGAAGGTAAAACACTGTAGAACTGTGGCCACTTTGTCATGTGGTGGTGTCAGATTCCTTCCTTTCAGTATCACACAGCACAGCTCTGCTGGCACAGGGCCATGGGCCAACTCCATCCCTCCTTACTGCCTGAGGGTGCTTGTCTGCTCCTCTGCCTCTACATCTGCTGCTGTTGACATTAACAGACCTAGAATTGAACAGAGAGGACACCTCTGCACACAGTCTTGGCACAGCTTCAGCACAATCCCAGCTGCAGCACTTCAATGGGTGCCCTTTGTCCCCATCCCTTGCTGGCTCACTGCACTGTACTGCACCACAAGGGTGGCAACACCAAGGAAAACATTGGAAATTAGAGGAAATAACCTAATTGTTGAACTCAGATAAAATAGGTCATCACCCACTTCAGCTTATCCTGCTTAACTCCATTATTTTCTATGCAAATTCATCCCCCTCTTTTGTGTACAGCAGCAAATCTGATGCACATAACCAAAGACAAAACTTACAGAATAGTGTCTTTCCATTTTCAGACAATATTGCTTTAAATTGAGACTGGAAGCTTGTATTTTTATAAAAAGCAAGCATTACAACTCCACAAATACTAAATTTAGGATTACACTTTAATCTAGATACACAACACCATGGAAATATGTTGCTTAAAAAAAAAAAGGAACATGACCACAAGCCTTCCTGGTTCACAGTTTTTTGCTCTTCAACTTCTGCTCCCATTTAAAGCTCACGACAAACTTTAAAAATAAGACCATAATGGCTGTAAAACTGTACACAGAATTTGCAGACAACCTAAAATAAAAACAGACTCCCTCACCATGCTGAGTTTCAACTCCACAGCCCACAGCTTATATCCACAACTTCAAATTGTCACAGACTTGACTGCTGGGTTTTGTTTTAAAAAGTGCTACTTTGCTTTTCCCATCTACAATCAATTTATGTATCAGAAGTAATGGATGAAATGAGCTTTAAGATCTACACTCTATTCTCTTGAAAATTGGGAGGGGAAAAAAAAATTAGTCTTCAACTCCACCACCCCCAAAAGCATCAAATGCTTTCTGAACTTCTTGGTGCAGAACAGCTTCTCACTTCCTCGATTCCAAATGCTCCAAAGCAGTTTTGTGTATGCAACAAATTCAATACTAGTTAAACAGTATTTGTGGGCATCATCAAGAGCAAACTACTCCCTTTCTTTTATTAATGAATCATTTATGATATTCAGTATCATTCAACATAAATTTCTATGGTCTGCCTGCCTCTATCACCCCTGGTTTTGGACCATAATAGTGTGGACAGAATCCCTGTGGGGTATTCCTTAACTGGAGTTCCTTTCTGAGAGATTCAAAGAGCCTCTTAAAACAAAGGATGCACAGGAATGTTAGCACTCAGTCTCAAACAGGAAAAAAGTTATTTTGGGGGTAATAATACATTTATATCCATTATCCATCACAGGTAAGATGCAAAGCTAAGCAAAAGTGACCTCCTAAAACCATCTTCTCAGCAGAGAACATTGAATACTTGGAACTGCCCCCCACACCTAATCTGAAGCTTCAAAAATGCTGCATCAGTAGACCAATTCCAAATAGAGCAGACTGACAAAAATAAACGCAGACACATGCTGGTGATTCAGTCAGAACAGTCTTGTTTCCACTCACCAGCAGCCTTGGCAGTTACCATAGCACCAAATTCTTCCAGACTCCTACTTCACCTCAGCCCTGCCCAGTACTGGTTGCTTTAGAAAATGCGACTGAATCAGCCACACTTAACACCAGCCACAACATCAGCTCTGCCTGTTTTATCCACGCCCTGGCTCTCCTTGGCCGCAGCAGAAGAATGAAGGACCTTGGTAAAAAGCTCCCATGTCAAAAGATGCTGGCTCCACACACAACCAGCAGTATTCCCAGGATTCTTCCCTCTAGGTCTTATAGCACCATGACTGTGCTAAGACTAAGCTCAAAGACACAAAGCTTGTTGGGTCCCTTCCCCAGTTCTCAAGTACTTCAGCAGTAAACACCAACATGTAGCTGCTCCAGCACAGTGACATCTAAACAGGACAGCGTTCACTTCTGGCTCCTAAGACAACTTGTGTGGTGGACTCTGCAGTCTGCAGCACAGATGTTTTCAAAGCTGCATTTTAAATCTGTATATTTTTTTTAAATAGGTATTATTTTTTGCTTCTGTCAATAAAAGACTTTCCCTTGGAAAAGATATGGAAAACCAAAATGATGACTGTACTTCTAAATTAAAATTTAACTCTAAAAGGATAGAAAAGATCATAAATGCACTGACTCAGTCAGGAAGAATTATACATTGTCACAGGGCAGAAACTAGCTGAAAAACAATGAGAAAAGTTATTTCACAGGAGTGACAACATTTGACTGACCTAAATGGAAACAAAGATCTCTTAATGAGGCTGTTCTAAGCCTTACAGTCATAGAACAAGAGGAGACACTGATGGCTGTGTTTAGTTTGTCCCAGAAGGGGAATCCACCCATATGAGAAGCAATTCTTTGAGTCAAAAGATGTTTCTCCAGAACAAACCACAGATACCCAGATGAGATGATGAGATGATACCCAGACAACCTGCCAAAAAGTCAACGTAAGAAAAGTTTCTTGGGTAGTCTAAAGCTACTTTGTATGAGCAAACCCACAAAAATCCTTGTGAACCCAGCAGAAAAACTTCAGAACAGACCTGCCCTTTGACAGCAAGCAGCTAATGGTGAAATTCCAGGATTTGCATCTATTTGGTTTTTCCAGTGCAGGAATGAAGAACTCATTGAGTCGAACAGAGGAGAACACAGAACTCATGCAGACCTGTACTACACTCTTCAGTTTCAAGAATTCCAGGAGCAAAGGACATCTCCCTGGAAAGCACCCAGCACTTGAGAAGCATTGCTATGTGCAAAATAAAGGCAGGGCAGAAGGAGGGAGAAAGCAATTAGCACATGGTCCTCACTGGACAAGCAGTATAAACTTTAAACAAAAGGAGGTATTTCTTTACCCAAAAAGCTGCAAGACTTTCTCCAGTAAACTTGGACTGAGTACTCATCTCTTACACTAGGTGACAATTAGTAAGGCAGATTTTTTAAGGCTCTGCCAGGAGAAGAAAGACAGTATGAATAATAAATAACAACTACAGGTCTCCCCTGTATTTATTGTTTAACCTGTTGAAAGATAGCAAGTCAGGATGGTGAAACAATCCCTGCCACTCTTCTTTCAAGTGGCTATGAGGTTCACCCAGATGGCTTTCAACTCATCTGAAAGCTGGGGAAACAAAGGGGGAAAAAATACTTTGGTTGGGTAATGGCCACGAGCCCAGAACTCTTCTTTCCTGAGCCAGTCCCACCCTGGCACAGTACAGGAGGCTAGAACGAGACTACCAGGGATGCCAACAGGCACCGAGGTCCAAACTCGAAGAGTTAAGACCAGAGAGGTTAAATAATTAGTTTTGAAGGCCATGACTTCCAGTAAAGCAGTTGTTCCCTGCTCAGTTGTGAACCAACATTAACACAACACACGGGAGAAATTCCTGGGATTGGCATTTTATTACGTGGCTCAGCCAAAGCCACGCAATCCTGCTGAGCCACGAGTTAAACAAGGGATGTTCCACTCTTCCAGAGGTTTGTGATTCAAAGGCTTCCTGTATCCTGCAGTTTTTTCTAATAACCACACCTATGTGGTAGGAATCCTGTCCTCCCAGCTATCATGCACCTCACTCTTTCAACAGTTAAATCTAAAATAAACAAACTAAATTAAGTTAGAGGTGAATAATACACCACACTGGTGGCATTTCAGAGACCTTCACAGCTTCTTGTGCAAAGCTGTGAACTATCATTCTTGTCTGAGGTGGGTCCTGACTTCATGCCAGGTTTAAAGAGTGGCTAGAAATGATAACCCTTATCAACTCACCACTTGAAACCACATTGTCACAGTTCTGGTGGGGGAAGGGGAACATTGTTTTAAGGCAGTGAAAAAACAAGTTACATCTGTTTAAAAAAAATTACCTATGGCATGTAAAATACTGGATTCCAACTGTCTCAAATTCCTCAGCCTAACAACAAATATTTTGGAACTACTTCATAATGGAATATAATCTCTAGAGTGGAAGCGGTTCTGGTTTTATTTGTGCATATAGTACTGTTCATATATGCTTCAGAAATAGCACTGATGGGCTCCAGGAAGAATCCCAAATCCCCAAGAAGAGGTCAGTAAAGACAAATAACCCAAGGCTGAAAAGAAGTGGATAAAAGGAAGAAAATAAAATTTTTAAGAGCTCATTAAAAACAACTACAAGTATCCTGAGGCATGGAGGAGTCCATTGTACATCAGCCCTTAGGAAGGCAGAGAAGCCTTAAAAAGCTGAAGGTCGTGGAAGGGAAGATGAGTGAGCAGGACAAAACTGAGAGGCAGCAATCTGGTAACATAACACATTTTCTCAGGGTGTTTATGAGTAATTAATGACAAAATGACAGAAGAAGAATGAAAAGCTATTTTTGATAGACCAAGGTATCATATTCCCAGCTCCCTCCCAGTTTTACGATCACGTTCAACTGGTATCTGCCAGCTGTAGGAAGGGCCAAATTCATCCCTTGCCCGTGCTACCTTCTGGAGAGGAAAAGACTGATGATGTAGATTAATAACATTTGTAGGAACACTGAAAGATCGAAAATACAGAGACAAAGACTTGACCTGAGCACCATCTAAGAAAGAAAAGGTAAAATACGAGCACCACCAGGGTAAAATCACCACTAAAATCTGTCCAGAATAACCAGTTTCTCCATCTGCTACCCCAAGCATCACCACATCCAACAGAACCCCAAACCCTGTGGTCAAATGCAAATGGAGCTGAAGCAAAGGTGTCCCACCAATTTATTATTTATTATTTTTTTCACTCTTGGCAGCTGACTCGTTCTCCAAGTCAGCTGATATCCAACAAAGTTCACACACAAACCATCTCAGTGACAAATGGTGCCTAAAGTCTGAACACAGCACAAAGCATTACTGATACTCATTCTCTGATTATTTATTCTGGTTACACCCAACTGAATAAGTAGGATTTTTGTTCAGGTTGTCCTGCTGATTAACAAACCTCACTTCCAAATGCATTGCTCATAGTCACTGAAAATATATTAGGGAAGTTAAACAGGTTTTCACGACTGAATGGACTTAAGATTGTTTGATTGCCAGTCTAAGCAACAGAGCATTTTTTCTGCCATGAACAAAGTCTAGAAAACAGTAAAGAAAGATGCTAGAGTTACCACAAATGTCTAACAGAAAGGCATCCAAAAGAGGGCAACTCATTTAAAGACTGTTTCATTCCGGTGACTAATCTTGCATTTCAGTCCATCATAACAGACAGATTCAAAATGCACCTTAAGCCCCTCTTTTTTTCCCCTAAAAAACTAGGGGAACAATATAAATGTAATACCCAAATCAGAAGAAAACTCCGCCACCAACTTACGGGATATTCTCACAGCCTTTTAGGCTAATTTCCTCTGGTTTAGGCTTGGATGGTAACAGTTCTTATGAAAGGAGGATTTACCTGACAATAATTAAAGAAATTACAGAAAGAAGTAGCTGCAATATTTATGTAAGATCTGGAGAGGGGGCTAATTATGTGGAAAACATACAAGAGAAAAAGTAACACCTCAAGTTTTGAGAGATGTACTGATGAAATAAGAACACTTTCTCTTTAAACAGCAGCAGAGAGTCAGAGCTGGGGCGAGCACTGGGAAAGCAGCACACACTGAACTCACAGATCTTTACACACTGACATCTCCACAACAAGGGACAAAGGCTTCATGTGGACCAGAGCATCAATACAAAGAATTTGTAAACAAGCAGGCAGACTGTAGTGTGAAAACAGAGATCCAGTCTTATATCCCAGGTACAATATAAACCCCATTGCTAGAAAAGCAGTTTGAAAAATGAATCTGCTTGCAGAGTCAATATAACACAATCAACACAATTCAGCTTCAGTGGAGAGCTGAAGAAAAAGAGTCAAAGCTTCACACTGGATGATAAATTCTTTACCAGTTCATCATTTCAAGGCTTCTCAAGAGAAAGAAAAAGGTTTTCCCTATATAAAAGTTATCCAACTTACAAAATTTAATTATTAAACAGAATTCCTTAGATCTGCAAGCTTAGAATATGTAAATTATTAGTTCCCATTATTCTGTGATTTAACTGCAAACATATTCTGAAGAACTGAGCATAGTAATGTTTTACATATCTTCTAAAGATGTTGATTTTGCTAGAGTTTGCTTTTGTCACACTCTTACCATTTCTATAATAAATAGTCAGAAGTAGCAGAGGGAGGGGGGAAGAAAAAAATAACCAAACAAAAATAACCCCTTCCTGTAATTTTTCTTCTTTACTGTGCAAAATTTCATAAGAAGCTGAACAAAAAAAATCCCAACAACAACAAAAATAATTATCATAGTCTGAAATCCAGGAAATCTCAGACCTCAGACATACCTAAATGCACACATCACAAGTGAAAAAGTCACATATCACCATCACTGCTTCCATTTTGTTGCCTTATTTCACAAATTATTTTAATGATAAATTGATATTCAACTATTACAGTGGATGGCCCATGATACTGCTAGAAAACATTCAGTTTAAATTTCCACTTCATTGATAAAAAAAGAAAGGAATTTAAAAAGTTATCAATGGCAAATCAGATATTTGAACCTCATGACTGCTTTACACTGAAAAGCTGCTCTCAATATTACTCCCTTTTGGAAGAGCATAGCAGAACAATGACAAAGAAATAACAGCTTGTATGAGGTGTCATCAATTGACATGAAACCTCTGCAGAAAATGAGTCTGTGCACCTGAGAGCACCAAGGCACAGTTGGTAGCTGAGCAAGAAGGACTTGCTTGGGCAATCTGCAAATGGGAACAAGGCAGGAACTGTTTATGGAATCTACTTGGGGGCTTAATTTATGTGTTGGGTTGTTTAAATGAATGTCTGCAGAACAGCATAAATTCAAACAAGCAGACCTACCTGCAAACAGAACAACTCCCTCTCTGTGCTGGTTTTGGATTCTTGGAAACCAGCATGGAAAAACATAAAAAGGGGGGAGGAATCAATTATTTACAGGCTTATCAGTGACAAATCAGGAATCACACAAGGAATCCTCAGTTCCTATAGAATATCCCTTAGCCTTCCCTACAGCCACATCCAGACAGGCAGGGCACTCCAAGGTGTCTGAGCATATACAGGCAGTGCTGTCAGAGTGCTCCAGGGACAGGCCTCTGTCAGCATCTGGAATCCATTAGAGCACACGAGCAAAAGGCTTTTCACAGAGCCATCACACTCACCATATGCTGAGGAGAAATGGAAAGTTGGCAAGGAGAAACGTAAGCAAGGAAAAGGGGCAGATGATTTGTTACTAATGTACAGACTGCAACCAACCAAGACATCTGACCTTTATTTTTCTTTTTCAGTCAGAGAGAAACCAAGCTATTTTTAAGCCTGGCTTATGGTGCACTTGTGTATGAAAGCTAAAGAAGATTTAAAATAAACTATGGTATGGACTAAGCTAGATTAGCTCTTCAGCCACTCTCCTCAACTCTTTTCTCCCTCTCCTAGAAAACTGCCCTCAACCTAAGCTAGTGCTGAGCAGTATCTCTGGACAACAGGCTATACAGCTCAAAGCAACTGTAGAACGGTGCTGGAAGAAGGATACCAGCATTCCCTGTGGCATATGTCTTTCCAACTTCCCTCTCCTGCCTTTCTGGGTCTTCACCTAACCCAGAAATCACTGTTCCAGGTACTGATCCAGCAAAAAGACTGTGAACACAGTCGAGCTCACTACACAGTTACTAGTGCTGGCACACAAAAACACATCATGGCAAAAAGAAAAGCCATACTGGGATGCTTCCTGGGATGGCTCAAAGTCCTCATGAAACCACTGGGCTGCCCTGGCACAGAGGGCCGGGCCCCCTGGCACCTCCTCTGCCCACAGAGCTGTGTTTACACAGAGTCACCATGGGCAGGCAGTGGCTCTGTCCCCACAGGAGAGGTCAGGATGCCAGTACAGCCAAGTATCCGTGAGTAAGCAGCTGTCCAAGACCAAGCCATTCCCAGAAAAAGACAGCTGTTGACAGCAAACTACCATTGCAAAGGCTGCTGGGCTGTCTGTTCCAGGAGCAGCTCAGAAATGGAGAGGAGGCTGCAGGACAGGTGACTTCTGCCAGAATTCAGAACCCATGCATCATCAGGTTGGCCTCTGGAATGTCCTCCCCAGTCACACTCCATCACAACCCAGCACGTGGCTAGGGGAGGTAAAACCAGTTAAGAAACCAAACTGGTGGTCAGGAACACGCACTGTCACCCACAGACAGCTCACCTTGCCCCAGCATAAAGAGGACAACAAGGATGACTTGTCCTTCTGAGTCGCAACAGCCTCTAAGTTGTGGGTTGGCTGCCCTACCCTGATGAGTCTCTCCTGTTCCTGTTTACCAAGCAGAGATCATCTAGTGGGGAAACAGAGGCTGAGATGTGCTGACAAATCACCACCAAACAGAACCACATATTGGAGGGAGAGAGGACAAGAGTTCAGTGCTTCAAATACAGCTAAGGCTGAACTGTTACGAACAGCATTGTGATAAAAGCCTGAGTTATTTGTGGCAGCTCAGGAGCAGAAGAGTCACAAGCATTTCTGCCAATCTGCTCATCTGAGGAATGCTGGAAGCAAGCCATCCACAGATTCATGGAGAGGTTTGGACGGGAAGGGACCTTGGGACATTCCTGCTTCATCCTTCTGCTCAAAGCATAAGTAACTCTGAAACTTCTATCAGTCAGCAGACTGAGGGCTCCCCCAGGCAAATTTGATGAGGGAGATGCCAGTGCCTCTCCAGGCATCCTGTTCGGGTGCACAACCACCTTCACAAAGGAAAATTCTTTCTTATGTCCAGCTGGCATTTCCCTTGCTACAACTTGTGACCCACTGCCTCTTGTCCTTTTGTTCCAGTTGACAACACTCAGGAGACAAGCACACAATGGCTCAGGAATTAACTACCAGCAAGTCTTAAAACAAAACTGTTCAACAACACTTTGAATGGAACTCAGGGTTGCTGCAATCCTACCCTTCCATCTCCCAGCTCAGCCCATCCCTTTATTGACTCGCCTTCAATTAATGTCAGGGAAGGGAACCCTGAAAAGTAGTCCCCAACTTAAAGAGGGGAAAAAAAAAAAGGAGCAATTTCTGACAGTGACGTCAACAGATGAAATCATCACTCATTATTTTCTGGCCAGCTTTCCACCAGTTATCTCCCTGAACCAGCTCACCAGAGGATGGGGTAGCAGTCTGTCAGCACGAGGGAAGGAGTAGAAACACAGCAAATACAAGGGCAGAATCCAACAGCCCTGACATGTATCATCCTAAAGTGCTATGGAACCACTCCCTGTGTGCTCAGCACAGACAAGGAAGTGAGAAGAGGGCTGGGACAAGAGACTGCAAACTAAGTTCTCCTCTGCTCTCTGAGGATAAGAACGATCTCCCCCTGCAAGAAGTAGCAACAGATCAACCTACTGACAAATCTGATTTGTTCCATGTTACCTAGAAACCTTGTCAAGGCAATTTTTCAGTGGTATCCTGGCAGCCTCCCCTCTCCCAGAAAAAAACAAAACAAACCAAAACCGCACAAAAACAAACCCAATAAATAAACATGATCTCTTATCAACAAAGACTAAATCCACCAGGATAAGAAATGGCCATCATTCGACTAAAAGTAAGTTTGAACCATGCTTGTTTCTCTCAAAGGATTGTGATTTTATCTCATGAGCAGTGGAAGATCCAAAGCTAAGAAAAACTGATCAATCACAAAAGTTTCTTACATACACCAAAAGGACTTTTTGGATGATGGACTTGCTTTGAAATATCCACCAGTAAATGCTTTTACCGATGCTGAGGCAGAAAAGTCCAGCAACGGCAAATGCAGAGTTTTCATAAATAATTTTGTTTGCTTCTTTAGCAAAAGGCCCTTTCTGAGGCAGGTGCACTAAGGCACAGGGGAGACAAGACAGTGCAAAAGAGGGAGTTTTTCTAGCAGCTGTGGCAGTGCAAAGCAACTTGTGTCTGTGCTGCTGCAGTCCCTCCCTCCCTCTTCCCTTGTGCTGGCTCTGGGACGAGCACAGGAGTTCTCAGCCTGGAAAATGGGGGGAGGCAAGGACATGTGTTTTGACTGCTAGGATATGATGGGGTGGGAGAAAACAGAGGAGAAAACCAGAGCATACTGGTTGTAAATCCCCTTAGTCCAATGAAAAACAGGGGAAAAGTTAAAAAGGTGGTCCTGACACCTGAGTCATCTCCATAGCTCAGGTTTCTCTACCACAGTGACATCAACAATCCAAAATGGCACTGCCTGGTGCCAATTCAAGAAGCCTCTTATCAGAGCATGTCACACACAGGCAACATCTCTTGGCAGGCTGCAAAAAGGCATCGTGTGAGCTGTGGGATTCTTCTCCATTAAAAGCCACTGGGAGCTTCTATCCCATTTCTTATCTGAAACCTTAGTTTCTGTTGTTTATTAGCAAGTGTCAGTATCTAACCAGAGTGCAGAGCCCTAAACTAACAACTGTGAGCACAGAAAAACACCACCTTTGAGCATAATCAGACTCCTCACCACTTCCTGAAATTTATTTCACCAAAGCCTTTCTTGAGTAAGTCTTGTTTCAAAACCAAATCACTCACATTTTAAACCTAAATATGAAATGCCATCACAAACTCCAGGAAGAGATACACTTCACATCACTACCTCATACAGAAGTCAAATAACCAGCTCTAAGGCAGAGGCTTTACACCTGGAATACCCATCTGGAAATGAGCTCAGAAGGATTCCTCTTCCTCTCCCCTTGCTAAAGGGCTTCCAGTGTTGCTCCTAGGGACAGACTTTGCCACTTACACTGCCTGAAAACTTCATTCCCTCCATCCCTTCTTTAGATGTCTGGACTTTCAATCCTTTAAAGTGAAGTCACAATGGTGGAATAAACACTGGGGAGCCTCCTCAGAAGAGATCTCTGCCACAGCTCACTTGTACAACACACTGAGCCTCCAGCAGGAACAATTCAAACTATTAAAGGTGAGATACACAAAAGCACCTTCCCAAGTGACAGCCAGGCAGCAGCTACAGTGGAAATTCACAACCACAAATCCCCAGCACCACCCTGTGCGAGATAAAAGTTGGATCTGTCTCTACCGGCAAAAGAAAAACAAGGCACAGGAATGGCTGAGACATCAGAGAGGCTCTCAAAGCCTTGCCACTGCCCTGACTTTGGATCAGAGCTATCAGCAGCTCCTGTTCAGGTTGCTGGGTTAACACACGTGGTTCTGTCTCTTTAGAATTATTCCTGGAAAGTCACTGTAATTACAGAATACAATAAAAACAACAGATCATTAATATAGAAAACTCTGATCTTGGGAGACAAGCAGAAAATTCCATTATCTCCCTTTAAGATTGATCTAGACTGCAGTAAGGATTAAGTACTGTTCAGTGACCTTTTGTAATGTGATTTCTTTGGAAAATTGTCTTGAAGCTCACTGCAAATTATTTCAGTTTTAGCAGTTACATAAACTAATCAAGGGCAGTGTTTCAAAACAGACAAGCAGTTAATAGCCAGGTCAGTGAAATGAAGGAATAAGGATGGTCTTTTCCCTGCATTTGTAAGGAATTCAGCCCAGCATCCACCTCTGCAGACAACCTGGTAATTATCAAGGGCCTAAATGCAGCACAGCCCGAGATCCTTCCAAGTCCCTTTACAAGTAGGCCACGTCTCAGTTCAACAATGACAACAAAAAAATTCAACTGTAACAACTTGTCACTTTCATTTGGTTTTTAGTAGGAACATTTGCTGCCCTTCCCCACAACCCTTAAACTGGTCAGAGTTTAAATGTCATACTTGAAGGACTGGATTAATTAATTACACCAAATCCCTCCTCCCATGTGGCTTTCCCTTCTGGATAATATTCCTGCCATATTCATCCTTTAGCAATGAACAATGCCAGGGACATCCACACACAGCAAGCTGACACCTTCATAATGAGTAAAAATTAAATCCACATTAGCAGGAGAACTCCAGACCCTGACAGAAATGCCCCTTTATTGTCTGCCCCAGTGCTCCAGCACTCCTATAACCACTCTTCCCCATATCAGCACCACTGCAGCAGTCCAAAATTAAGCTCAAGGTTCCTCCCTTCTACTTCACTTCATTTCTGAGGCATCATAATTCCAGAAATCAGAGTGAATAAACCTTGCCAGCAAAAAGAAAACCTATTTTAATTCAAAATGCACTGGAGACCTACAGTTTACTGAGTTTTTTAGAAGTGCCCACCTCAAAGAGCTCAGGACACAGGTGTGCCAGTGCCTCTGCTTCCAGGGCATTCCACCTCCTTTACATCTATTCATCAGGAGGACAAAACCTGCCCATGCTGTACCTGCCTGCTGCACCCAGCAGCCACGGGACCTCGAACCCTTCCGGAAAGGAGGCCAGAGTCCAGCAGAGCTGCCAGACACACATCCCCAGCCACTGAGCTGGAATGAGGCACTTACCCATCTCTACCTTTACTGACGATCTTCACTTCAAAGTAATAAATGCCACAGGCTGCAGGGATGGGGTGAGTGGCCCTGACCGAGGCAGCGTCTTTGTGATTTTTACCGTGACCTAAGAAAGAACAGAAATGTAAGTACTGAGGGGATCTGGCCTCTCACACATCCTGATCTAAAACCTCACTATCTGAAGCCAGCAGGGATCTGTTTCTACACGGAGCCAGCCATTTAAAGCACACTTTCCAGAGAACCAGCATATGCAACCCTGCACTGCCACCAGGAACAATTCCTACAGCACAAGCATTTTAGTTTTCCCTTTGTTTTCACTGTGGAGTTTCTGAGAAAGACTCTCAGTACCACCTCTCCCCCTCCCCACAGACATAATTCGAAGACCAATGTACACAGACAGAAGACAAAAATGATTACACAAGAGGGGAATGACATCAGTGTTTACTAGCCGGGCAGGAAAAGGAATAATCAGTTCTTCGCTGGGTGGGTAGGAAGAACAGCTCCAATAGCGAGCAAGCAAAACATCACACTACAAGTCTATGAACAGCTATTTGGTGTAAACCCGAGGAGCCAAAGCCCAGCTACGCATCCGACCCCTCGGCCGTGTTTTAAGCAGGATGACAGAGTAAACAGACGATCTGGCTGCACCGGGCCCAGGCGAGGGACACTGCACAGCGTTATATAAGGCCACACACTCCGCCGGGGAGAGCCCCCGGCTCCCCAGCTCCTCCGCTCCCGAGCCCAGGCAGCCCGGCCCGAGCAGCCCAGCCGGGGCCCCGGGCCGAGCAGGCGCCCCGCGACCGGAGCTCGGCGCCTCCCGTCCCCGCGCTGCTCACGGCGCCCCTGCCCCGGGGCCNCCAGCCCGGCACCTTTGTAGTGGACGCGCAGGTTGCCCTGCGAGAGGCCGATGTAGTTGTACTTGTCCTTGGGGCTCCAGGAGCGCGGCAGCGGCGTCTCGTCCTGGTTGACGGCGGGGTACAGGCGGCGGAGGCGCCGGCTCACCTCCGCGCACGGGCCGCTTTCGGCCGCAGCGCGGCGCCCGCGCGTCAGGCGCTGCGTGGGCAGCTATGGCGGCGCGCGAGGGGGTCCTGCGGGGCGTGGCCGTTGCCATAGCGACGGGTAAACGGAGCGCGCGCGCCATGGCGGCACCGGGACTGAGGAACGAGGGGCTCCGGCAAATCCCAGCAACCGCAATAACCAGCGGCTCTGAGCTGCGAGGGCATGCATGAGGAACCCCGGCTGGCCCGCTGCAGCTCACAAAGGCTCGTTTGGTTCTCAGCTGGATCCATGTGGATATACAGCCTTTGTATATATATTTTTTTTTCATCTGTTTATCTATTGAGAGTACAGTAAAAAACTGAACTCCTGCTGTGAAGCCACGGCCAGCAGGAAGAAAAACAAGCTCCCTGAGCTGACTTATACGATGAGTTCATTCTTCTGTATATGACACACTTAATTCCATGTTTCCATTGTTTTTCCATGTCTCCATAGCAATAAACAGGCCCTTGTCATCATTCCAAACCTATGATCGTCGGAGCAACTGGAGACCTACTTAAGGAAAGAGCTGCAGCCTCTTGACCTGACTAAAGAGAGCTCCCACCAATTGAAGTTACAGGTCTGACACAAGGTTCTCTTGACAGTATGATCTTCCCTTACTTGAGAGAATATTTATATAGTTATATATTTAGACTAGATATATAGTTATTATATATATATTTATATATCTGTACAAGCCAAAGTTTGATACAAAAAGTTGCAGCCTCTGAGACTCCAGACTGCCAAAGAGGTATCAACTGAAATACATCCAGTCTAAGGAAAAGGCTCCAGTGAGTTGAAGAATTCCCGTGAAACATCCAAACCCAATGTCGGCCCAATAGTGGGGCAGGCAGCAGGTGCAAAGCACTGTCCCCTCCCATTCCTCCCCTTGGGAAGCTGCACCTTCTCATAAGAAGAAAGTGAGTTCTGACACAAATTGAAGAAGGGACATGTAGGACATGCAAACACTTACTGTTCCCAGCAGAGCTTCTCAAAGGACCCTTTTCTGTCCAACACTTCAGTCACACTGTATCAGCAAAAAATGCTCTTTGTGGTATTAATGGAATTATGTTTAAAAAAAAAAAACCTTGAAAAATGCCTGGCCTTTGGATTGGCATTGCNGTGGGCTGCGAGCGTGCCCACAATGGAGCCGCGCTGCCCGACGGGAAGCGCAGTCCGCGTCACGCCCGCCCCCTCGCCCCTGCCTCCCGCTGAGACTACAACTCCCGGAGAGGCCGCGCATCCAAAGCCCCGTCCCTCCCCTCGGCGCGCTGCACGCTGGGAACCGTGTCCCCGTTCCGCTCCGCTCCCATCAGCGTCGTAGGGTGCGGGGACTCCCATTCCCAGCGTGCTCCGCGGCAACGCTGCGCCCAAGAGCCGCCCCGCGCTTGCAGGCGCCCGCNTATGACACACTTAATTCCATGTTTCCATTGTTTTTCCATGTCTCCATAGCAATAAACAGGCCCTTGTCATCATTCCAAACCTATGATCGTCGGAGCAACTGGAGACCTACTTAAGGAAAGAGCTGCAGCCTCTTGACCTGACTAAAGAGAGCTCCCACCAATTGAAGTTACAGGTCTGACACAAGGTTCTCTTGACAGTATGATCTTCCCTTACTTGAGAGAATATTTATATAGTTATATATTTAGACTAGATATATAGTTATTATATATATATTTATATATCTGTACAAGCCAAAGTTTGATACAAAAAGTTGCAGCCTCTGAGACTCCAGACTGCCAAAGAGGTATCAACTGAAATACATCCAGTCTAAGGAAAAGGCTCCAGTGAGTTGAAGAATTCCCGTGAAACATCCAAACCCAATGTCGGCCCAATAGTGGGGCAGGCAGCAGGTGCAAAGCACTGTCCCCTCCCATTCCTCCCCTTGGGAAGCTGCACCTTCTCATAAGAAGAAAGTGAGTTCTGACACAAATTGAAGAAGGGACATGTAGGACATGCAAACACTTACTGTTCCCAGCAGAGCTTCTCAAAGGACCCTTTTCTGTCCAACACTTCAGTCACACTGTATCAGCAAAAAATGCTCTTTGTGGTATTAATGGAATTATGTTTAAAAAAAAAAAACCTTGAAAAATGCCTGGCCTTTGGATTGGCATTGCCTGCTGAAGAGATTTTAACTCTATTGGCCATTATGTCCTTTAGTGTTGTGCAAAACCTGTTTAACTTCCAAGTGCTGCTGCCAGGAGCTGGGTTGGATTTCCAGGAGTCCCTATGACTGGTGCCATTTGGCTGTAGTTTTAGGAAGCTATACTGCACACACAGCACAGCCCATTGAGAAGGATCCATACTTGCAGCAGGATTTAGGACAGGCTCAGGATGGGGAGACACAACTCATGTCCACACTGACTCCCCAGGAGGACACTGAAGAGAAAATTCAATACCCATCTCCATCCCTCCAAAACTGGTACATGCAACAGGCATTATTCTTTCCCAGCTTCTGAATTGTTTTACAAAGTCACAGTCCTTGGCACCCTTTGCTGTGTCAGACCTCATTCCTAGAGTGGTTTAGATGCACTGGAAGCAGTACAATCATACACAAGAGTTTTGCTTTGTTTCCCTATGTGAGGAGCATGAGGGAGCACAGCATGGAGCAGCTGTGCAGCAAGTCCCTGTACAGGAACACCAGCAGAAAACAAAGGGACACCATGGCAGAGCAACAGAAACCACACAGGTGTGTCAAACACAAACACCTGGCTGGCATGAAGAGCACCAACACAGCTAAATGCCTGTTAGGAACATTTTGAACACCACAATGCAGGAGCCTCAGCTCACTGGCATTAGCAGCATTGGCATCACACAGAAGACATGTAACATTTTATTTATCAGAGCTGTACACGTAATTCAAAGGTAACATATAAAAATATGGATAGCCAAATTACTTGTGACAAAGGCTGGTGAGACCAGCAGGGTGGTGTGGTGGCCACAGCACAACCTGCCTCCACTCAGAACATCCAGCAGTCGTTGCCTGATTGGTTACGTGTGGAAAAGCATCACCTGGAGCAGTGACATGGAACAATCCACAGCCAGCCCCATCTTCTCACCCACAGGGGCCATCACTGCACCTTCACTTGGAGGGGATCACTTTATTTCCACTCACAGCAACTGGAATCAGGAGCTTCCGGTACTCCAGAGGGAGGTAATTCTCTATCAGCACATTCAATGGCATCTTGTCTGTCACCAGCCCTTGCCTTTGTCCAAAAGGAGAGCAGAGAAGAAAAAAGAGCTGTTAGTGAAATGTGTTTCCATTTGATGTTAGAGTAAGGTTTTCTTGCAGCGATGTTTTTGCATTTAAGAGCCGAAGTGCTCTGGCTGCTTGTGACAAACAGCTCCAGACTCGTGTTTGCTGGCAGCTTCTCAGCTCCTGTGCATGGTGCAATGCCAGGATTGCCCACACAGCAGAGCAGACCCAGAGGGTTCCTGCAGACCAGCTTCCCACAGAGCTTCCCACTGTTTACCATGGGGATATTCATCTATATTGATCAGGACCAAAGTAGAGGCTCACTGCTTTTTAAATTCACAATCCACCTACCAAAGGATAAATTCTACCATTTGAAGACATGTACAGAATGATGTGACAGAAGGAAATAGCTCAGTATCCAGATTTTTTCACAGTCACAACTCAGAGGTGGTTGGCATTTGCCAACTGTGTAGGCCATGTAGTTTTCCAGTACACCATTTACCTGACTGGCCTGAAAAAATCAGCATCTCCCAGTTTTGTAGAAAGAAAAAAAGTGCAGCATTTATTCACACTTTCCGTGTGGAAGGAACAGAAATAATGTTCTTATGCATGAGCCAGCAACAATTCCTGATCTCTTTATGAGGCAGTAAAAAGGTATACAGACATCTAGAACAAGGTGAAACAACAAGTACATGGAATTCTCAAACCAGGGCAACTAATCCATCGTGCCTCCTGGCCTGCTCATACCAACCTCAGCACACACCTGTCAGGAGGGAAAATGAAATCTCTGGATCGAGACAGCAATAGATTGTTCTTTTTAAGCAGCAGCACCAGCACTACCTACAGAGGCCCATGCAAAGCTCAGGTCATCAGCTGTGCCCTGCACTATTCCCCAAGTGACTTCAACATCACATTTGAAACTCTTCCAGTGGACAGCAAGAACAACAACCTGGAGTAACGACTTTAAATGAAAAGTGGTGGATTGCTTCAGGCCTCACAGAGTTTTACAGTGGGCTTCCAAGCCAAGAATAAATCCCTTGCGTTTTGGTAACAGAACAAAGTGAATTCAGGCAGGAGATGGGGTAGCTGGGGGAGTCCAGAGGACAGAGCACCAGTGAGGCAGCTCTGAAAACAGCTCCTCCAGGTTGCTGTCCAGGAATGTCGCTGTTACGAGGCCAGCCCTGGCTGCCTGGGCTGGAGGCTTCTTCTCCTGCTCTGGAGAGGAACTGTCGGTTTGGATCCCAAGTATCAGCTTGTGCAGCAGCAGGAAGAGGTGTATTTTGTTTGGAAGAGCAAGTCACCAAAATAGACAGCAGGACATGTGAAAACACTCACAGTGTCAGCTGCAGGTGCTTTTAGCAAAGAGATCACTCGAGGATGCAAACAGTGCAGCCCAGCCTCCCTCTTCGCATTTCTCTACTTTTTCTACTCATTTCCCAGACATTACTGCTTCACCCTTACACAAATCCCTCTCCTCTTGGTTCCTCAGATGACTCCTTGTACTCACAACCCTTCACTACTTCCTCTTGCCCCTCCACCACCACCATCACTGAGTAGTGCAATCCAAGTCCACGGATGCCTCCTGGGACAGAAGTGGCCTCACACAGAGTAAATCTCAAGATCCCACACTTATTGTGCAAACACTGCTGGTGCACACCCTGGCAACAACCAGGTGTTACTGGGCTGTCAAAGCACCACCAACCACCACTGCAGATTAATAACAACCCTTCCATTACCTTCTCATGAGGACTTCCAGGTCAGCTGCCTCTACTGTCTTCCTCCCTGCATGGTGGGCGTAAGCTTCCAGATCATCGCTCAGCTGCTTGAAGTATCTCTCAGAGCTGAGGGAACAATGAGGAGGGAAATCATATCAGACTGAAGCATGTGAACACCATCTACTCACCCACTTCTGCAGGGCAAGTTGCAGTAGAGCTGCTGCTTGTGCACATCCCAGCCTGCCAGGGAAAGCTGGGGGAGAAGAAACTCTCCAGCCCACAGACAAAGCTTGGCTTCTCAGCCCATGCTCCCTGGAACTTCACTGCCAAGACAGCTGTGAAACAGCTGCACATCTGACAACCAGAACCTTTCCCAAACTTCCCACACATGCAGGAACAGGGGTTGATACTGGTGAGAGAGAAATCAGCACTGAGGGTCAGACTACTGGCTACTGCAGTGACACTTCAAAACATCCACAGATTTTACTCATGAAGGCAACAAGGTAGAAGGATTTAAAAAGCTGAGAAACCTGGATTCCAGTGGAAGACTGCACACCCTCACTGTGCCCAGCACAGTGACCATTGTCCAGAGCCATCCTTCCCATGGAAATTGATAATGACAAGACTGTAATGGGTACAATTTGCTGGGACAAAACCCAGATGCTCCTGCAAGGCTTTTGATCAGATATTGATCAGATACTCACACAGCAGCCCAAAGCACTTTGCTCATTGCTGCCCCTGTTTTTATCAGGCCTCCCAAGACTCTTTCCAGCTGAAGAGAGAGGGCTGTCAGCACTCCAAACAAATTTATTACTTCAGGAAAGAAAGAAAAAAAACCCAACACTAAAAATAATGGGAAGAGCAGTTTCTTGCTACTTACCATTTTTCAACAACTTTGAATGCATCTCTGGTCACTGTCATTTTAACAAAATGTCTGAATATCTCCTTTATCAAACTCCTTGGCATTTGAGGCTCACGTGGTTTCCTCTGGGATGTTCTCAATCTCTTTGGAACTGTCTTAGGCTGCAACAGCTGCATGGGAGACCTTTGAGGGAAATTGAAAATTCACACACTGAATGAACAAGGCCAGGGGAGAGAACACCAGGCTGAGTTTGGAGAAACCCTAGCTGAACTGGAAGGGATAAGAACTATCTTGAGCTCTTAATTCTTTCTCCCTCCCAATTCTTCAAAACCCTCATGCCCAAACAGGACAGTTTCCAAAGAGTTCACATGGCATCACAGACTTGAGAGAAGCAATCCAGGCTCAAGTTCCCTTGATTCCAGCGTGTTTATGTAACACACTACCAGCAAACTGGAGTTCTCTCCAACATATGACTGCAGTTTCCACTGCATCTCTGTAGTATTCCCTCCCTTTCCAGTAGTGCACAAAGTTTGAGGCACCACAAGTCACCTCTGCATCTGTGGACAGGGGAGGCTGCTCTGCAGGGAATCCTTCTGCACTATCAAGAACTTCAATGGGGGCTTTTTTGGTGGGTTTCAGCTTTTTTTCCCCCCTTAAACAAGACTGTAAGTCCTAAAGGAAGTTACAGTTGTCTTCCATTCTGTAACAGGAAAAATTGTAATATGGAAACGTTAAGTGAAATCCATGGATTCACTCAGTATGTAATTGGAAAACAACAGAAAAAAACCAGAACCTCAGGCTAACACATGCAAAACCCCCACAGAGTGTGGATCACTTGACTCTCTCCAGTCCACCTGTACATAGCACAAGAATTTTGTCTTCTTGTTTATTGCTTTAATAGACAAAGATCTAAAGTCATGGGCTAGAAAATTCCTCCTGTTCCCTAGGACCCGCTGCTAGTGGTTCTGATGAAGCAAACAGCTTCACCAAATTTCTAATTAAGAGGGTGCAAATGTCAACTAATTTGGAGTAAAGCAGAGGACAGGTTCACTTTCTGCCTCAAGGAGAGCTTCATTTTATAGTCAGCACATGGCAACTGCACACAGCTTTAGGCTTCTGCAGTCAACACAAGTATGTCATTCCATGTGATCAGTGTCTTGCCACCTGTAATTCCCCCTCTTCTGCAAGGGCCTCTGCATCCCATACTGGGATACTCTGGAGTCTATGGCTCCAGAGTAGCCTACCAATTAAAAGACTCCTAGGAAAAGTTTTAGCCTTCAGCACCTGAAAATATTACAAGAACATTCATTGGAAAGCCTTAAGGCATCAGACCTGCTCTGGAAGAGCACTGACATTCACTCAATTCACTCTTCACTCAGCTGCTGCAGCAGTGAAAGAACCAAAGCCTTCAGAGCAGCTGGCAAAGCTGGGCTCTGCTCTCCCCCCAGCCCCACTTCTGCCAGGCTACTGCTGGACGTGGCTTAGGCTTACCTGGGAGCAGCAGGTTTTGCAACATGTGGAGTTGACAGCAGGAGGTTGTAGGCTGGAGCACGGACAAACGCAGGAGTCTTCATGGAAACCTCTGGGGAAAAAAGTAGTTGAGGAACTGAAGTGTCTTTCCAGAGCTCCTGGAGAAAGCAGTGCTGCTGCAGCAGAAACCCAGCCATCTCCCCACACGCCTGGTCCTGGTCACACTGCCTGTGCTCTGGCTGTGTCCCCACAGCACCCTGAGCCAGCACAGCTGCTGGCTGCTGCAGTGCCACTGCCAGAGCTCCTGCCACACAAGCTGGTGGCTCCCCTTGGGCCCCTGTGCTGGCCAGCTGGCTGGGCAGGCTGCAGGGACACACACACTCAGGGCCAGGCTGCAAGGGCTGATGACTGGGTTAACTTAGGTTGCCACAAAGCTGCAGCCTTTTTAACCAGAGACAACTTCAAAGTCTACAAGCTCCCTCTTTGTCATCTTGCTAAGCCACTGGCAAATTCTCCTGAACAAAGGGACAAGCTGAGCTACAGACTCACATTACAATGGCCAGACTATCAACTTCTCCCTGTCCACAGATTTTCATAACTCCCTCCAGGCAAGGCTCCTGTTATCAGCATCTCACATATTCCCTGCTGTGAACCCAAGCAGTTTCCTCCAAGTCTAATCTGCATTGTCTAACTTCACTCTTGCACTTCTTCACTTCTTAAAAAGTGAGAGCAGGAAAGAAAACAATGTTAACAGAAATACTGAGCAGCTTCCTGTCTAGAAGAGGAGTGATCATACAGGGCTTCTTGCCCAACAGCTTCCCTTGAAAGCTGAGTGCAGCCCAATAATCCAGCCTATCTGGTAATGGTGTCAACTTCCCAAAGATCCCTTAAAAGGGCTTGGACACCTGTCCTCTTAGAAAAGCCAAGCCCAGCTACTAGAGGCATCAGGGACTATTGAGAGTTAAGCTCCCCAGCTGAAAGGGTCAGAAACCTCTCAGAGAAAGCAGGGCTGGGTGAAACTACTGTGGTTGCCTGCATCAGCTGCTTCTGAATAAGCATTTCTGTGCACTGGAGGGACAGGGAGCAGGATGTAGGGAAAGGGAGTGGTTATGCTGAGGTTTCCAAGGCAAGATTTATGACAAAAGGACGTATTTTTTCCCCTTTTCTTCCTCCCTTTGTCCAATGACACTTATATGGTGCTATTCTTACTGTTCCACTCTATCAGCGAGATCTGCAGCCAGATCTTTCCACCTCTTCATACAGCTGTGTACAAGATAAGCATATTAACACAACTGTAGACACCCTAAGAACACCTACAGCTTTTCTTGTGGCTATCAGTCCAACTGTTGTGTTTGTGCACACTGCACAAAATACAGACATAGATATTTTCATTACAGCTGAATATGCCCAAAATTTTAGCAATGCGGTTTGAGGATGTCCTTTGTTCAGCTTTATACTTCAGGGTGTATTGTTCTTCAAAAGACTAAGACCAGTTCCAAGAGACATCACTAAAATACATTCTGTGCATTCTCAAACATGGCCTTGATCAAAGAGAACTCAGTCTGATCTATTTGTTCTTCCAAAAGGCATCAGCACTCTTGGGGCAGACTGATGCAGTTTCTAAAGAACTGTTTAGACCCTGTAACTACACATACAAAATACAGGGTTCTAAATTAGGTTTCAAGTCTGAAGTCACATAAATGGCTGTGGAAACACCAGTTCAGTGGTAAGACATTAAAAAATTGGCAAAAAATTAGGAGTCAGTAAGGAAAGAAGAACGGACTAGAGGATATCCCTGTGTCACTGTATAAACCCACTTTGCACTCAGTTCCATCTGTTTTGGGCACTTCCATTACCTTCACCTCAAAAAGTACAAGATGATCTTGGTTTCTGAAGCACCTGATGAGCCAGTAATGATCTGGCCCTAGAAACAGCAGACAACAGTTTCCCCTGGACTCTCTGATGGACTAAACAGTTAATAACATTATTAACCTCTGCTGTTCTTCAGTCTAGGAGGAAAAAATTCTCCAACCACCTTCTGCTACTGCTGCAATAGAATAGTTCCTTACCTTGACTTGCAGGGTGTCCAGCTTCATCCTCAGCAGGCTCTTCCACTGAATTATCCAACTCTAGCACAATAGCCCGGTCCTCTAGTTCATCTCCTTGTTCATCAGTTTCATCTAATGGAGTCGTCCCAGGTTTATCAAATGAGGAAAAGGCATTAGAGTGTCTGCCCAGACTTTCAGCTCCAATGCCTTTGGTAATCTCACGTTCTAGATTTCCAAAAGAGGAAAAATAAGGCACTGAAACAAGTACCTTTGCCTGATTCTGGAACTTCCACTAGTAAATTTTAATCAAAGAAACCTGCTGTAACTATACATTTCTAAACACTACCACCAGTACAATTTTGGTTTCCCTTAAAATAAAATGCAGTCTTCCAGCTTAAAATGACAATATTGGTTTGGTTATTTCCCTAGGAATTAGCCCAGATTCCAGAATGCAAAGGAAGTTAAGTCTCTGTCTCAGCACTGATGCCAGTCACATGAGAGATCTTTGGCACTAGAGAGAGCTGTCAGCATTAGAGGGGTCCTCACCAGCTCTGGGAGAGCCGTGGTCTCCAACGCTGCCTTCTGCCAGTTCCTCTCCTGCTGAAGGAGCCATTTCTGTTTCACCTCTGCTGTCCTGTGCTGCAGGTATCTGCAATTCTGCTTTTTCAGCCAGTTTCTTCTCTGAATGTTCAGAATATCCAGCACTTGCACCCCATTCTGCAGCTAAAATAAGAAATTCTATCATACACCTTACCTACAGAAAAACCCCAACCAACCACCAGCACACAGTTTAACCACCACTAGAATTTATTTGTGATAAATAAACTCAGCCATAAGCTGTGAATAAGAAAAGCAGATGCAGTTCCCTTTACAGCTGAGAAATGCCCAACTTTTCCTATGTTTGCTCCACAGCTACCTAATTAGGGGCACGTCAGATCCCAATGAAGGAATTTTACTTACAGCAAGCAGAGCTCCTCCAGATCTGCCACCTCTATGGCTATTCTCAATTTTGGTGACTGTGTGAAAGATCAATTTCTTTTCCTTTAAATCTAACAATACCTGGAGTTTGTGCTCAGATTCTCCTCCTCATTTCCTCCGTTTTTCTGAATAAACAATTTTGTAAGAGATATATTCTATTACAAAGAGAAGAGAGCCTAGAGTGGTTTTAACCACCCTGGACAAGCCTCTGGCAAGCAGGATGAGAAATATACAGGCACGTGAACTACTGACTACTTAAGTATTCCTTTTTCCTTTATACTACATATACAGTCCACATATCTGTTACTACGTGGCTCAGTTAAGCAGAAACCCACACAAGTAATTACTTTGAGAAAACTGGGCACTCTCATAATGCTGTCACTTGCTGAAGGGTTTGGAAATCTTGGCTGAGTCCAGAACCAAAAGCTGTCAAACTGCACTTTTATCATCCTCTCCAGTGACTGGGAGTTTTCACACTCGAAAGTTCAAGTGTGGCAAGGCCTCGTACTTTTGGGACCCCAAGCCCAAGTGAAGGGCATAAAGAAATCTGGCCAAAGGTGGTGCAAAAATCAGTTATATCACTCTCACTAACCAGAATACTGGGCTGCTTGCACCAACACAGGGCCTAAAGTGAAGTGAAATACTAACTAGCTTAGATTAGCCAGATGTATTCTTTGCCAAGAGAGACTCTTTATCTTTCCTATGGGACTCTGAGCAGTACTACAGACCTGCCGAAACATATGAACCTTTATTCCACTTCCAGTCACAGCCCACTTTTAGAGAGCTTGTCTGGAAATGTTCAATTCCAGCATCTTAATCTTGTACAATTAAGTCTTATTTTACTCTGCAAGTCACCTGAAAAACTCTGTTTAAATCAGATTATACTCCATTCCCTTTCTACACTCAAAGCACTTCTTACCCTCTCGGAAAATCTCTTCCTGTTCCACTCCATTCACTGTATTAATCATCTCTTCTTCTGTATCACTTATTTCTAGGTCTTCACATATATGGGACACAAATTCTCTCAAAGACATGCTGGGAAGATTTAGAGTGAGTGGGGATTCCAGATATTTACTTGAACTTCTGGAGGACAGAGAGGAGCTCCATCTATAAACAGCTAGAATAGATCATTAATGTGTCTCCTGGTAGCTTTTTACACTTTCTTTTAGCTTTCCTGGTAAATAAAAAACCAAGCAGGGAGAAGAAGACACACAAGAAACATCTGTGTGTACTTGAAGCAGTTTATGGAGTTTGTATGGAATCTTAGGAACCAGTTGGAAGAATCCTTGCAACTGTTTTTCAGTTGACACTGAGGAGCAACACTGACAGCAGCCTCCTGTGGTAGAGCAGGAGAACTAGGTCACCATTAACTTCTGACATTAATGCCTTACTAACTCCAGTGGTTTTAAAGATATGCTCACCCCCCCTCATTTTCCTCTCATTTGATCCAGTGTCCTATTCCACATCCTCCACACTTTTCTCTGCATTATCTATCCTTTTGTCCTAAAAATGCCTGCCATTGAACTGCTCTGAGCAACTAACCTTTTTCTGTTGATTCCTTCCCCTGTCCTTTCGAAACAACTTTTGCCTGGTCCAAGCAGTATGAGGAAAATGTGTTCCCATTTACACAACCAGGACAAGGCCAGGGAAATGAATGCCAAAGAAAGGTGCCAGACACCAGGGAAAAACTGGCAAACAATAGGAATTGCAAAGCATTGGTACAGAGTGAGCAGGGAGGCGACTGCCTCTGTCCAAGGATTTTTAAGGCCCTAGAGACAATGAAGAGGTTGGCTGTGACAAATAAGTGAGCACATCACAGTGAAGGTCTGGACTAGGAACTTCCAGATTCCTTCCAAGTCTGTCTACACATCCTACATATTATCTCCTTATTTTTTGTGACCAATTTAGAGTGCCCACTTCTGGGGTACAAAGGAGAAATGGACCCAGTGGAGAGTCCAGCAAAGGACCACCAGGACAGTTAAGGGACTGAAACATCTCTCCTAGAAGGAAAGGCTGAGAGAGCTGGGACTGTTCAGCCTAGAGAAGAGAAAGCTCAGGGCAGATCTCACCAATACACACAAGTGTCTGAAGGTAGGGTGTAAGGCAGACAGAGCCCGACTCTTTCCAGTGGTGCCCAGTGCCAGGAGAAAAGGCAACTGGCACAGACTGGAACACAGGAGGCTCCATATGAACATAAGGAAGAGAGCTTGCAGTCATTACCCCTGGTAAGAGCCACTCAGACAGGGTCCTGGGCAACCTGCTCTGTGAGGCCCTACCAGAGCAGAGGGGTTGGAGAAAACAACCTTTAGGTCCCTTTCTACCTCAACCACTCTGTGACTTCAGATAATACCTGCTAAGCCTAAGCCTTAACCCATAGTACTCACTGCAAACCACTTTCTCTTCAGGAAAAGAAACCTGTTCCATTGGGTTACTCTGCTGGGAATGATCCTGCTTATCTTCTTGCTGTTTTACAGGTGTTCCTGTAGATACATGTGTCATTCTGTCAACATGCCCATGATCAAGGCTTGAGTTCTTGGAGTATCTTTGGGTCCTTCCCTCGTTTGTGCCCACACTTGATACCAGGCTCTCTGGCCTTGCTTCCTCTTGATCTACATCAGAAATCGGGCTCCTCTGTGCTGAAGTTTTCGAGTCTGACAGCTGGGGTTCAAGAGCAGAAAGTTTATTTTGGCTCTGTTCATCCAGCTGGGACTGAACAAAGAGCTCAGTGCTATTCATCATCATCTCCGCATCACTTGTCAGGATGCTTGTTCGAATCCCAGACGCAGATTGTGAGTCCACAAGATAGTTCTGTCCTGTTTAGAAAGTTTTAAAACAAATTTTATGTGAAAAACTGTTCAAGGTCATAGGGACACACTTTACTACCAAGACTTGTGTAATTCAAAATTTCAGTCATTCAACCAAATTTTACTCATCCTCAACAGATCAAACACTGAAACTCTATGACCCCACCTCCGTGCCCCCAGCTCTTCCTACCAAGCCAATAGAGACCTCAGTACCCACAGATGAAGATGATCCCAAACAACTCCTGTGGTTTAAATCACCGAACTGGGCAAAGCACATATTTAAGTGCATAGAACCAAACGAACTGCTAAGGCAGAGCCTCATTCTAATCTTGCTTCCCAAATCCCACTCAATTTCTGCAAATGTGTCAGTAAATTTTAAATTCTAAAATACAGACCATGCTTCAGTAACTGCTTCTAAAAGCCCCTTTACGTAAGGCCCTGCCTCCCAAAAGAGAAGTAGCAACACAAAAGAAACCTTTGCTCTTCAGCAGGTTCTGTTCCACTTTGCCTTCAAAAGCTTTCATGTCAACAGCCTTGCGGGTTTTTGGCCTCCGGAGCAAGCCCCTCTTCTCAACAGTGTCTGGGGCCATCAAGGAACCCACAGACATACGAAGGGATCTGCAAAAACGGGGAAGAAATCATTTGTCAAAATCACACAACCCTTTTACCCTCAGAATACAGACATGGTGGCACTAACAGTGACACATTTTGCAGAACTGGGAGAAATTTCCCCAAAAAACCCTTGAAGATTATATGTCGGTCTTTAAATGAATTGTTTATTTTCATAGTATCACCCAACATCACAATATGTATCACAGAGATCAGTAAGCAGACTGGTTTACAACCTCCCTGAGACACTGCAAGACTACAGCTGACAAAAGGTTCATAAAATTAAAAAATCTTAAATAAAAAAAAAAAAGTGAAAACAAATGTTTGAGAGTAAAGACATACTCTAGATGACAATGGGGTGGTAGGAGGACTTCCCAACAAGTTTAAGAAGCTAATTAGTATCAATACTCTCAGCAAAGTACAGCTACTGAACACACCGTGACTGTTTTGAGATGGGAGCTGACAGCAACACATAAAGCACAGGAAAAGATGTTTCTCACTGGAGGTGTTTTGCACCCTGGAGACCAACCATGCTCAATGACCTCCTGTCCCTCTCTCCAGGCAACCCAAGTAAAAAGGGGGTTCACAGGGTTCAAAGTCAGAAGTACAGAACGCAGCCCCAAGAAGCATCTTGTGTGGCACCGCAGGCAAGGGCTGCAGTGAGAAAGGTGAAATAATGTACTGACTTTGGCCAGGGTCACTTGTAAAGTACCCAGGCAACACAGGAAAGTAAGTTCTTTGACTCACTAAAAAGCTTTTAAAGTCCAGAAAATACTGCATAGATGGAACTGATGTGATGAGACTATTAACAGGCAGGGATAATATTCTAAGGTATATTGTGTACTAATTTACTGTTGGAAGCATGAGAACAAAAGGAAAAAAGGAATGATCCTAGCAAGTAAAAAGAGGAGCAACCCAGGCATACAGTGCAGAGCCACAGCTCCTGAAAATCAAAAGGTGTGTGCAACACCTTCAAATTCCATCAGCAGAGGAGCAGGTGAATGTGTTATTGCTAACATTAACACAGGTCCTTAACATGAACCCAGGTATCTGCACTGTTCTTCACCACTTCAGATGTGATCAGTGAAGGCAGCTACACTTGGGACAGCCAGAAGTTAACACACTTTAGGTTAAACTCACCGAGTCATAATTGTGCTGTCCAACGTTGACTGAGCTAGAAAAAGTTGATGGCACATTAGTTGAGAAATTACCCTTTACACAACAGGCTACAGGAACATCCCAATGGATCTTCCTCTTTTCAGAGCCAGTCATGCTACAATCCTCAAAAGTCACACTTTGATGCAAACAGAATTAGATGACAGGGTCACTTCACTATTTCATGTCTACATTTCAGAACCGCGTATTAGAAAATCTAATAAGGAATTTCTGAAAGGGTAAGAAAATAGTTATTTCAATGAAAATTTAACATGGCATATGCTCTCAGACTTATTAATTTTAATTTTACCACATTGATAGCAAGATGTTAGGCCTTGGTCACAACCACCCTTCAGCAACCCAACCCAAACACATCTGGAGCTTTAGAAGCACAGATAACTATTCCACAAACTCGATGAAACTGGAATTGTTCTGCTCACAAAGAACTTTATCATTATTTTATATAATTGCAATGGAAAGTATGCAGCTGCTTGTATTTTAAAGTTTCTAGAATTGAGAGGAAGATGGGGAATGCTTCCTCTGGAGACACTTCAAAACTCAAAAAACAACCAAGCTGCAAAAGTAGTCAAGAAGTTATATACAGTCGTGGCAGAGCCTAGAACTTGGCTTAAAAAGTTTTATTTTACATTTGATAGGATAGGGGCTTTTATTTTCCCCATTACCCCCTTTGCATGAGATATTGCAATCTGGATTCAAAACCTAAAACTGCCCAGCTGGGAAGCTCCTAACAACTGAGCTGAGCAGGTGAGAACCAGCTGACAGCAAATGCAGCACTGAACAAGATAATCCTTCACTGCAGCCTTACCTTGGTTCAGGGGAAGTCGTCTCTCTGCAGCTCTCTCAAATTCAGAAATGCTGAGTTTCCTTCTCTTCTTTGTCATGTGGAACACACTGGTAGATGTGTCCTCAGCAGCAACATCTGGCAGCTGCAATTCCCCCCTACCAAAACAAACCAAGCTGGAGAGACATTCTGATAATCTCACCTGACAAGATGCAACTCTGATCACTGAAACACAACCAGAGAAGTCCTGCTCCCTAACCCCACCACAGGAACTGCAGCTATACCTGGCACTATAATAAAAGTGAAAATTATAAAAAAAACCTACTTACATGCTTGAAACCCTCTTAGATGGGACTTCTGAATGAGCTTCCTCCGTGTCTTTATGGTTAGATATCTGAGGTGCCAGAGGTGAAACTTGGGGTTCTGCCAACAAACCAGAACATTTCCTTTCCACAATTCAATACAGCAAGAGCACCAAAATGCAGCAGACTGTCAAATCTACACTACAGGCTGTAAATTACACTTATTAATGGGTTAAAAGAAAGACTTAGTGAGAACTGTTTGGGTTCTACTCCAGGGAAGGCTAGCAGTGACAAAGCCAACAGTGGCAGATGGCAGCACGGGGGTTCCTTGCACTGCAGCAGAATGTGCCTCTATAACTCGCACCTGATCCTACAGCCAAAGGCAGCACCAGGATAAGAAAACCAACTGAAGAGGGTTTTGAAGAGGATCTTCAAAGCTATGACTTCACCAGTACAAGGCCTGGTCTCTCAGACAGTTGTATCCCACATTCAGCTGCCCTGCAATGATTCCTCTGTTACATAAATCAGTCATACGACAATCTGATTTCTGTTCCATGTAACAGGGAAAGGATAATGGGCTACCAAGGAACACCCCCTGTTTTCGCAACTCTACCAAAGCATTGTCTTTCTGTTCTCAATTCTCCTGAAAAGAAGACACTTACGGTTCTGCATGACTCTCCTGAGTAGAAGCCGTGGTGTGCCATTTTTGAGATCAGGGAACACCACCTGTTTCTTCTTCAAGAAGGTGCTTCTGACAGATTTAGTCTTGTTTTCTAGACTCGATCCAGTCTAGAGGAAAATCAAAAGACAAGCAATTCAAAACTAGTATTTTCATTATTAAAGACCGCAACACCAAAAGCATGCACCACCCATCTTCTAATAACAAGCTAAGCCAGCTGATAAGAAACTTTTTCCAAATTCCAAAGAGAAATTGCGCGTTGACTTTTTGACAAAGGTGGCACCTCAGGTGCGGACGGGAGACAATTCAGCTCGGGTATCACCCAGGTGCGGATGGGAGACAGCTCGGGTATCACCCAGGTGGGTTCCAGCGTAAAACCCTCCTGTGGACGAAATCCTGAGTGCTCTCGGCGCACAGCCGCGACCTAAACACGCCGAGGGGTACTCAGCCAGCGCGAAAGTTAGGGGGTTTCAGCCCATTTTCCACGATTAAATGCGAACACGGATGAGAAAGCAGCCTCCGCTCCTGCTTCAGGGGCCTCGTTTCTGTTTCAAACCGAGAGCGACCGGGCCGGCGGCGCCGGGCGAGTCCCGCGGGATGGTCAATCCCGACAGCGACTCTCCTTTCCTCCTTTCTTTCTTTTCTTCCCTTTCTCCCGCCCTCCCGAACCCCCTGCGGCACCTGGGCCGCCGCTCGCGCGTTGTGGCGGCCGCTGCGCCTGAGGCCGGGCCCGGCCCGGGATCGCCCGTCGGCCATGGCGGGACCGCTAACGGCCGCACACCTCGCGCGCCCCGCCGCCTCTCGCGAGATGT
>VXAD01007348.1:8094-82581 GCA_013399195.1 Dicrurus megarhynchus
GTCGCCGCCGCTCTTTGTGAACCGCGGCCTCCCCGCTGCGGCGGGCGCGGGGCCGGGTCGGGGGCAGCCCCGGGGACATTTCCGCTGCCTCGGCGCCGGCCGGTGCTCGGGGCCGTGTTTGGGGCAGCCCCGGTGTCCCCCGGGGACGTTCCCGCTGCCCGCGGCCGCGGGGGCCCGGCCGGTGCCCGCTCGCCCTAGGCAGTGACTTTCCTGTGCGGGCAGGTCCCGGCCCGGCTGGGTTTCGCTTCAGCCGCGCCCCGGCGGTGTCGGGAGCCCTGGAAAAAGAGAGGAAAAATCCCTGAAAATCCCTTCGGTGCCGTTGGGAGCCGCGTCCGGGCGCGTTAAAGCCCCGCGTGTTGCTCCGAGTTCACTCGGCGGCAGCGTCATTGCTCGCTCTGGTGCCCTTGGGCTCCTCTTCCTCCCCGCACGCTTCGCTCGGCTCGGTTGCTTCGCTTTCTTTAAGTGTTTTTTTCCCGTGTGCTGATTTTGTAACTTCATTTCAATACCTGAGCCGTGAAAAATCAGCCGGTGCAGCTTTCCAGCGTGTCCACACCGCGCTGTAGCGGTCCTGGAAGAGCTTTAGTGGGATCGGAGCGGTGCCCAGGGGATCCTGCGCAGCCCAAAGGTGCCTTAATCTCCGTATTTTCCCAATTTTGGGGCCATCCCGCCGGTCCTCGGCAGGCCCGGTGTCCATCACCCATGGATGAGCTTGTCCCGTGCTGTTGGTTGGGTTCTTTGTGTGACAAAGAATCTGAGAACGGGAATCTGAACTGGGAATCTGAGCTGGATCGGTGTGGGGTGAAACCAGCTCAGGCTCGGGTGTGTTTTTCCAGTCCTTCCAGCTCGTTCCAGGTCGGATCGGTGTGTGGGGCGCAGTTCGAAGCGGCAGCTCGAGCTCTTTGTGTTGATAGGGAAATGTAACAGAATATTTCTGCAGTTTGGCTTGTTCCGCTTGTGGTTCTGTGCTGTCCCACGCTTTGGGGGAGCTGTGGATTTCCCTCTCGCTGTCCTGCCTGAGCACCCCCAGGGTCCCAGCAGATCCCTGGAGCAGCCCCGCTGTTCTGAGGCGGGTCCGGGTGCCCTGCTGAGCGCAGGAAGGTGTTTGCTGTGACTCCAAACCCCCCAGCCAGGCTGGGTCTCTGTGTACGGGCTGGGCAGGTTGTGCGTGGTGCAGGAATGGGAGCCAAGGAAAAACCTCTCCATTCAAATTGGTCATAAAACTTAGCTATTTCTTTCTGATGGCTCTGGAAGGAGGCTTTACAGGGCGAGTGAATTTTGGAATGTTGCTGTGAAAATCCTTTTAAAAAATGGAAAATAATTTTGGTTTGGGGAAACAAGAAAGCTGACAGCAGCGTTTAAAGATGGAGCCTTAACGCTCCAGAGGGAAGGGTTGATTCCCTTGTGGATGTGCTGTAAATGGACTCTGCTTCATCTTGTGCCTGTTTTCATCCTGCTGTAGGTGTGTGGCTCCTTCCAGAGAGGTACATGGTGATTTTAACTGGCTTTTGTCCAGTTTATACTCTTAAAAATAGATGTTTGTACATCTCGGTGGTGAAGCTGTCAGCAGCAGTCGGTGTGTCCAGCTCTGGGAGCTCCAGGGACACTGGGGACCCGTTGGAGAGAATCCAAGAGCAGCACCGAGCACGGTCAGGGATCCAGAGGTCCTGAGGGGCAGGGAGAGTTAGAGAACTGCAATTACAGAGCTTCTCATTTTTTCTCTAGATTAGACAAGGCTTTAATATCGAAGAGTTCTCTGTGTCTCCAGAGTACAACGAGTATTGGGGAATTCTCTGTCTCCAGAGTACAATTAAGAAAGGAAGAGGTTTAAACAGTAGTGTGGAAGACTCACACTGGACCTTGCAAAGCTCATTGACGGGCACCAAACATAATGACAGAAAATGAAATTATTAGTATTGTAATGAAATTATTTATTCCAGGCTCCCTCCCGCTCCCTGTCTGTGTGTGTGATGTCTGGAAGTCGGCTTGTGCTGTTTCTGTGCATCAATGCAGGGGGTGCCCAGCTCCTTCCCAGGCGGTGTGGATGCAGCAGAGATGCTGGAGCCTTGCTTCCCTGGGAGCTGGGAGTGGGTTCATGCCGTGGGTTTGGAGTCCTGGGGGATCTGGCAGACTTTAATAGAACAATGTTACAGGATCCTAGAACGGTTTGGGTGGGAAGGGGCCTTAAAGCCCGTCCAGTGCCACCCTGCCATGGGCAGGGACACCTCCCACTGTCCCAGGCTGCTCCAAGCCCCAGTGTCCAGCCTGGCCTTGGGCACTGCCAGGGATCCAGGGGCAGCCCCAGCTGCTCTGGGCACCCTGTGCCAGGGCCTCCCCACCCTCATACCCAAGAATTCCTCCCCAAAATCTCATCTCTCCCTGCCCTCTGGCAGCGGGAAGCCATTCCCTGTGTCCTGTCCCTCCCTCCCTTGTTCAAAGTAGTTTGGGTAGACTGTAATGGACACCTTTATGTCACCATAGTTAATTAGAAATTCACGGTTCAGAAATAAATTGGGCAATTCTCTGTTTATTGTATTAATGCTCATTTATCTCTAACATTGTGTATTGTTTAGGTAGTTCCTTTCTCAGTAAGCCACATCCCTCATATTAAAATGGGGTGTCCCAAAGCAGAGTTATTTCCTGTCTATAAAACCTCTTTCTAAGGTATTTTGGGAGGGTTTTAGCAGCTGCCTGATGAAGGAGGCAGCCCCTGGCCTTACAGCTGTGCTCCCCAAGGACCCATCCCAGTGAGTTGTTCATATCCAGGTCAATATATTGACCCCTGGGAGCTGTGGTGGCTCTGACAGCTCTGCCCCTCTGAGACAGGAGGCCGGAGAAGTTGATTTTTGGGAGGCAGGGAGGGGTTTTTAACGAGCAAGTGGAATGTTGAGTTAGAGGGGCTCAGGGCACGGGCAGGCCACGGGCTCAGCACTCGGAGCTCTGGGAGCAGGGCAGAGCTGGGACCCCCTGGCACTGTGGAGAGGGGTCTGTCCACATCCCTGGAGCTGCTGCTGCTGCTCCGAGGGCTTGGACCGGTGCCCAGGGAGTGTCTGCAGGGCCAGAGCTGCGGGCAGAGCGTGGGATCCGTTCCTCGCTGCCACCGCTGTCCCTGCGCAGGGCCGGGCTGGTGCTGGCACTGCTCGGGAGGCAGCTGCTCCCTCCGGCCGTGCCTGCCCGGGGCCCGCCTGCCCGGGGAACCGCCTGCCCGGGGAACCGCCTGCCCGGGGAACCGCCTGCCCGGGGCCCGCCTGCCCGTCCTCGCAGCCAGGGCTGCCCCGGGAGCCTTGGGAGCTCGCTGCCGCCCGCCTCTGCTGGCCTTGGCAGGAATCTCCTCGGTGCCTGGCTCGGGTTTAATCCAGGGAGGGTTCTCTCTCTGCGGCTCTTTGTGTTCTCACCTTTGAAAAGGAACAAGGGTTGTAACCCAAATCAAAGCGTTTCGGTGTGGGTTTTCCTTTCGCTCTCATGTGGTGATCTGAGCTGAAATGCCCTTTGTTTTGGGGAAGGTGTGTGCGCCGGGGCCGCACCACAGAGCGTGATGTGGTTATTTGAGGTCAGTGGCCACATCAAAGCCGGGTGTGGATCTGTCCCCGTCGGTGACAAAGGCTTTCAGGGCAGCTGCAGTGCAGGTCTGGCTGCAGAAGCGATTCCCTCTGCTGCTGCTCACACTCTGGTTTCTGACCACACGTTTTCTGCTTAAGTACATGGGGGTGTTTTTGTGTTTTTAAGGATTGGGGAAATGTTGGAAAACTCTTTGCTGTGTCAACGGGGCTTTGGCATCTTAGCACGAGAGCAAAATCCTCTTATGAAACAGGGCATCATTCTGTCCTCTGGAATTCACTGCTTAAAAACCTTTATTTGCTGCAGGATCATTTTGTGGAGATGAGGGGAAAACCTGGAGATCTGTTGGGACTTGATCCCTCTGTGGTCCCTCAAACCCACTGTGAATTGATCAGGAAATTGTCTGCTGTGTTTTACTGCTTAAAGATCCATTTGTGCTGCTCTTTAGGATGCAGAAATGATGGAGGGGAGTCTTGGGCTTTTTTTTGAAGGGTTTTCTCTCTTATTGTTCAGGGGGACCTCAGGCAAGGTAATGGACTTCTCATTAAAAGGGTCTGCAGGATAGTGGCAGTGCAGAGGAAGATGAGAAGGTGTTGTTTTCCTTTATAGCTTCCAGCTGTCAGTGCCTCCTGCAAGAGGTGAAAATGGGAGCTGCAAGAAAAGGAATGATTGCCTGAAAAAGTTCACATGTCTAAGAATAGGCTTTGCAAGGTGTATTCTCATGTAATTTTCCTTTTTCTCCGAAGGAAAATATCTGAAGAAAAAAATAGAGTAAGTCAGTACAAGGATGCCACCTCCTCTGGGTTTGTTTTTTGAAGGAGGTTCATAAAATCCCAGACTGGTTTGGGTTGGAAGGAACCTGAAGGACCATCCAGTGCTACCCCCTGCCATGGGCAGGGACACCTTCCACTGTCCCAGGCTGCTTCCAGCCTGGCCTTGGACACTTCCAGGGATCCAGGGGCAGCCCCAGCTGCTCTGGGCACCCTGTGCCAGGGCCTGCCCACCCTCCCAGCCAGGAATTCTTTCCCAATATCCCATCCATCCCTCCCCTCTGGCAGTGGGAAGCTGTTCCCCCTTGTCCGGTCACTCCAGCCCCTTGTCCAAAGTCCTGTGCAGAGCCAGGAGTCAGACTCAGTGATCTTTGTGGATCCCTTCCAACTCAGGATATTCTGTGATTCTGATGTAATTAAAACATTAATTCCTGGGGGAGGGAAGAGGGCAAATTAAAATGCAGCTTTGAAATTGTAACCTTCAGTTCTCTCCAGGCTCATGTTTCTAGTTCAGGGTTTATACACAGGACAGGACACTCGGGAGCCTCACAGGAATTTGTGTCCTTTGAGTTGGGAAGATTTAATTTCTCACGTATGTGTCTGCTCCTGAGAAAGTGCTGGGGAACTCGCATCTCGGGGTGGTCAGGCACTGAAATGATAATTGTTTCCATTCACTCAGTGTCTTTGTGGTGTCTTTGGCTTTGGAGCTGGTGCTTTGCAAAGCTCAGTTAGGTTTGACTGGTATTTGGCACCACAGCTTTAAAACTTTGAGGGTTCTGGGTCTTAAAATCAAAGGTTTTTAAGGGGCTTTAGAAGAATCTGATTTGAGGGAAGAGCAAAGGCTGAGAGTTACCGAGCTGAGAGACTGGGGTAGCACAAATTGCTCTGTGTTCTACCTGGAAAAGTGGTGTTTGTTCTTCTCTTGGAAGTATTCTGGCACAGCGAGGAGGTGACATTCAGTGAGTGAGTCCTGGGTCCTAGGAGCGACAAAAACTCAGCACCGTGGGAGGGGTTTAATATTCCATGCTGTGATTTTACATTCCCATTTTATTAGAAGCAGAACCTTGGAGCTGCTCAGATTGTCCCAAAACATCGCGGGCACAGCTGCGTGGCTCAGCTTTTCCCTCTGCGCAGAACATCCTATTTATACCAAGGGGTGCTCTGAGGATTAATTAGGAGTTGATTACAGCAGGAGGCTGTGAAGTTACTGCAGAAAGCTCTGTGTGTGTGGGCAGCACGAGCCTGTTCCTTTATTAGGAGCTGAGATCAGCTTGGAGTGGTTAATCCGTGTCTGTAACCCGGCCCTGAGGAGCTGGGCACGAGCCTCGGGTGAGTGCTGGGTTTTTAGCCTAAAGCTTGGAAAATGTTTGTGCTTGGTGCTTCTCCTGTGCAAACCCCCCTCCACGCCTTCCCAGCCACACAGGGATCCCAAAATCCTAAAACTCTTCTCTCCAAGTGCTGGAGGGAGCTGGGGTGTCCCCCATCAGCCTTCACCCCGAGCTCCCCTCTCCTCAATGAACGTGTGCTTTGTGTCTTGCAGTACGTTCAAGCAGATGCTCCTACCAATAAAACACTGGCTGGGCTGGTGGTGCAGCTGCTGCAATTCCAGGAAGATGCCTTTGGAAAACATGTCACCAATCCTGCCTTCACAAAGCTTCCTGTGAGTATTGGGGTTCTCGCTCTGCTCTCACAGCTGCGGTGCCGGTGCTGCTGGAACGTGTCCTGGGCATTGGGACATCTCTGCCCCAGCCCAGGCTCTTCCTGGTGCACCCTCTGGAACAGCACACTTCTCCTCAATGCAGGTTTTCAATGTAATGCGGCTTATTCTCTGAATGTTTGAAATTATTTCTGGAATGCTGTGGGAATATTTTAATTTCTACTGAAATTCAATGTAATTCATCAGTTTTAAGTCAAACCTAGACTGGGGCATCCTAAACTGAGTGAATAAAATGCACCTTCTGAGGCAAACAAGCTCCCACCGGGCGTTTTGGTTGATTAAACTCCAAACTTGTAAAGCTGCCAAGGCTGAGAAGTGACTTTGCCACGTTCTGCAGCAGCACACGGTTACCTGGTTGGTCTGGGATGGTTCTCCCGTCCCTCGGGATACAGGTAGCCAGAAACAATATCAACATTGTGAGGGCTGCTGCTTTCAAATTCCAGCCTGGAAGCCTGCCCACCACCAAAAGGCTCTTGTCCCAGGGAGTGTGAGGTCCAAAGAGCTGGTGGAGGGCAGGGGATGCAGGACAGGGAAGGATGGAGGGATGTGGAAGGAGGGCAGGGGTGGCAGCCAGGTGCCAAGGCCCAGCTGGGTGGTTGAGGGAGGTCTGTGGGCCAGGACAACTGTCCTAAAGCTGTGTGTGAGTGTGGCATCAGCAGGGAGGGCTGTGCTCATCTGTGCCCCAGGGTGTGTGCTGGCCTTTGGGGTTCTGGATAGGAATCATTTACAGCCAGTTCAGATGCTGAAGCCAAGCGAAACTGAAGTTGGCCTGACAACTGTTAGAGGAACTGCTGTGGTTGTGGGTCCATGTGACAGGACAGGGCCTTTCTGTGTTCTCTGCTGGGTTTCCCCCAGGTGTTTTGCCCCTGTAGCCTCTCCATGAGGGGTGGGATGTGCACACTCCTTTGCTGGAAGGTTTTTCAAACTCATAGGGTGAATGTTGGAACAATTCCCAGATGAATTTTAGAAGGAATTCCTGGCTGGGAGGGTGGGCAGGCCCTGGCACAGGGTGCCCAGAGCAGCTGTGGCTGCCCCTGGATCCCTGGCAGTGCCCAAGGCCAGGTTGGACATTGGGGCTTGGAGCAGCCTGGGACAGTGGGAGGTGTCCCTGCCCATGGCAGGGGGGGACTGGATGATCCTTAAGGTCCCTCCAACCCAAATAATTTCGGGATTTTAAGAATCTCCTGGTGCTTTGGAGTGCACCCAGCAGCACCCCAAGGTGCCATTGAGATCTCACCACCTCTCCTGATACCTTGGTGATAATGGGAAGCTTTAGGGACAGAGGGAGCTTTGCAGGGCTTTATTTGGATGTGGCAGCACAAACCATAAACCTGCCCACATTCCTCAAGTGCATAAACCATTGGAGTGCTCCCGAGCCTTAAATCAATTTGTCTTATCTTAAAAATGGGCAATAAACGCTGCAGTGGCATCATAAAGATGTTGTTCCTGTGTTTGTTCTTGCTGCTTCAAAGGTCTAATCTGGTCAAATTTGCTCAGCTTAATTTACAGCGCTTGGATCTCGGTTACTTCCAGCAGGAGACAACTGCTCAGCGCATCTTCAGGGATGCTGCTGCCCGGGGGGGGTCTCTGCTCTGCTCCCGGCAGAAAGCCCCTGGCAACCAGAGCCTGCCCACTGAACAACTCCCCACGTTCTGCTCTGTGCCTTGTACAAGTGTTTTATATTTACTGAGAAATGCTAAATAATCCATGATCAAAGCAGGTCCCGCTGTTGCCTCTCCCCGGTCCTGCTTTCAGCTGGCCCATCCGCCTGTCTCCATTTCCAGGATGACTTTGACAGCAGCTGACTTCTCCTAAGCACAACCATCCTGACCAGAGAGATCAGGAAAGCTGCAAATACAGTTCCAAACTCAAATGTGTCAGAAAAATTGAGCTTTCTGTGCAGGAAGCAGGGTTTTTTTTTCAATAACCTTTCAGAGGAAGGACTTGGTGGGGCTCCTGGAGCTTCCAGCCTCCTCCTGCTCCTGTTTGAAGTTCAGTTGTGGAATTCTTGCTTTGGGAATGGGTGGCTCACATGTGCTCTGGTAAGACTAAGAGGGAAAAACTGAACTGGATTGAAATGAGGTGGATTTGGTGTTACAGGGCAGATGGGCACCGTGGCTCCACAGCTCCTGCCAAACAGCTTTCCGTGGGGGAGGGATGTGAGTGTGGAATATCTGAACCTGCTTCAGGTGCTCATTTCTGATGATCTGGTTTGATGTTCGCATACAGAAGAGCTGCTTCCCTGACAGCTGTGATTTGAGGTTTAATTTACTATGAAATGAGTGTTCAAAGAGTACGTTGGATTTTTACAGCTCTACAAGGAGTTATTTTCGAGGAAGGGCTTGGAGCTTTCAGACACATCAAGTCCTTGCAAACACAAAGAATTCTGCTTAATCCAAATGCGTTTAATCTTCGGGAAACATTCTGAAAGGAGAATCTCAAACTCCCAAAGTGCTTCATCTGACAATTAACTTTTCATTTGATATGTTCTCTGTCTAAAACTCAGCTAACAAATACGTATTTGTTTAAAATAACTGCATAAAATTCAATGTCACTGTTTTTCCTTGTTTTTTGGGTTCCAGGCAAAGTGCTTCATGGATTTCAAAGCTGGAGGTACATTATGTCACATTCTTGGTGCTGCTTACAAATATAAGAATGAACAGGGCTGGTAAGTTTTTATTTGTGGTTTATACACCTTTTGCATGAAACCAAGCACATGAATTGCTTGTGCAAACTACCTAAAGTTTAATCCTTCCTGGAGAATCGGGCAGGCAAGGCAGTGGAGATGGGAAGAGGGAATTTTTTCCTGTTTTGCTGATGGTAGCTTTTTTAAGACACACCCCCACACTTCTAAATTTAAAGAGAAATTGGCCAAGTTTAAGGTTTTGGGCCTGTACTTGGAGTTAATTACAAGTGTCAGGCTCTTTTTTTATTTCCTTGCTGTCTGACTGAGAAAATGAACCAGGATCGGAGTCTCACTTCTGTGAGATGTAAATCTTTGTTTCTGTGTTGATTATTTGGTTTAGTTACAATTGGGAAGCACTGCAGATTCTAATAAATGCTCAGATTTCCATTGCTCCAAAAATGGGGAGTGTAAGCACTTAGAAACTGCCCCTGTAGCTGTTGGCACTGGTACGAAAAATATCCCAGTGACATCCCAGGAGTGGTTTAACCTGGGCGTTGTTACGTTATCATCCTCTTCCCAGGGGAACAGCAGCACAGGATCATAAAATCCTGGAGTGGTTTGGGCTGGAAGGGCCCCTAAAGCCCATCCAGTGCCACCCCTGCCATGGCAGGGACACCTCCCACTGTCCCAGGCTGCTCCAAGCCCTGTCCAACGTGGCCTTGAAATTAGTATTTTTGAGAACGTTGGGCAAAAGAATGAGGATGAAAAGTCAATAAAGGCAAACAATCAATAAAATTAAGCAGAGATTGTTCCTGTCCACAAATTTAAATAGTTTGGATGTGATGTTTCCAATGTGTAACTGCATTCCTGCAATTGCCCGAGTTGTTTTTATACACAAGAGCCATTTAAAAGGCAAAATAAAGTTGTTTGAGAATGGATGGTTGTTTTTAGGAATTATTTATACTAGTATCTGTTCTATCTGAGGTGGATATATCAGGAATAAGCCTCTCTCAGGGGTTTTCCTACTCCAGCCTTGCCAGCCCCTGGGACAGGCACCTGTTTGCAGTGTGGTTTTTATCAGGAGTGTCTTGCTACCTCTTTGCCTTAAGATACAGGAAGGAAATGGTTCCAACTTCAGGAATATTTGAATATTTCAATGCCCCACGTTTTTGCCAAGCAAATCTGGTTTCCAGTCCGTTGCCCAGCCCAGCTGAGCCCTGGGGCTGCCTCCTCCCCTGTCCCTCCCTTGCTGCTGCCTCAAGGTTAGCGTGGTAGTGCCTGGTGTCTGTGCATGTGGGCTGTAGCGGGCAGTAATCCTGGAACTTAACTCTGAGGATCAGCCCTAGAGCCTGGAATGTGTCCCTCACTGACTCAACCAAATAATCCGTGGTGTTTGCCTGAACTGTGATTGATTTGATTTTTGAATGGTCTGCATTGTCGCTCCTGCTTAACCTGTTTGTGACTGATCTGTCTTATAGGAGAAGTCCCTTTCCTCGCCACAATAGGTATGTCTGAGAGCTGGACATACCTGTCCCTCACTGCAGCCCAAGCCAGCCTGGCACAGGGAGTCTCTTAAGCTGAGGACAGGAAGAATTAGTGCCATTTTATCCAAATGGGCAGCTAAAAAAGTGCTGATGATTAATGTATCGATGTCCTTCTCTGGGTTTCCGAAGCAGGCAGGGGTCTGGGGTCATGCAGCATTCCATGGATGCACAGTGCAGGTTTTGAGCAAAACATGTAAAAATTTTGGTCGTGCCCTGAGTGTCTTTGTCTCACAGGTACCAAGAGTTCTGTGGGTGTTTATTTGGCATTTCTCTCCCACAGAGCCGTTCTGGGTGTTTTGGATACAAACCATGGCTGAGTACTGGAGAAGGGGCTCGATCGTGACTCTAAAATCCTCTGTTTGATAGGTGTAAAAATACTTTATGAACGGGGACCTGACAGCCTTGATGTCTGGCCCTGCTTCTGCAGGTCAGGGTGAACTTTTCAAAGCACCCAACACAGTCGTAAATTCCTCTTAAAAAGGCCGATTCCAATAAATATGCCAGGATCTTACATTTGATGTGTTTGCCATGTCCTCAGTGTGAAGGGCAGTCCTTAATGTCCTTCAGGACAGAAACCATCCCCCCTGACAGAGGATGTTTGTAGAGCTGCCCAGCACCTCAGAGTGTTCCCACAGAACCACCTGCCTGGGCACCTCCCTCCTGAAAATCCCAGGAGCCTTCTGTGGAGAAGGACGTGGTGCTCCCAGCTGGGGTGTCATGTTTGATTTAGTGGGGTCACATCCTGGTGTGGTCACAGGGCTTGGGGCTAAAAGTCTTGGGGCTGCTGTTTGCTCTCCTTTGCCTTCTCTGGACTGGGAAAAGGGATTTGTTGCTGGAAACAGGGCTGTGTGTGTAGGAAACTGTCCTTGGCTGTGGAATAACTGGTTTGAGCTGGGCGGTGGCTGCAGCCCGTCAGTCCCTCGTGGGGAGGCTTTCCCGCTGCACTGGGTGTGCAGCGCTTTGGGTTTCACACCCTGCCACCACCTCACACCCCAGGGAGCCTTTCCAGACTCCAGCAGCAGCGTGTTCCCAAAGCTGGGAGCTGCAGGCTGCACCAGGTCACGTTCTGCATCTCAGAGGCACAGCCCGAGGGTTGAACACCTCCTGGTGCTGGGGAGAGGCTGGGTCGTGCGGGCTCAGCCCCGTCCCCGGCAGTCCCTGGTGGTGCTGGGCCCTGGGGAAGCGCTGGTGCTGGACATGGTGAGGGGCGGCTTTGGGGCTGGGCTTGTCCCTGCTCGGGCTCTGGGGGTCACCACTCAAATCCCTCGTTTGGGTTGGCCCATCCGTGAGTTCCAAACGTGTGCAGGGGTCAGGTGGGTACAGCAGAGGGGAGCTGGGGGCTCTCGTGCTGCTGCCCAGGAGGAATTCTCAGGTTTTGTGTCCTTCCCCCATTTCTGATGGACAAATCTCCACTGGTATTGCAATAATTGCGATGATTTGCCCGTGAAATACCAAACTTTACAGCACCAGGGTCCAGTAAAGGCGGTAATAAAATGCTGACCTGGATTATTAGCTGCCTGTGTTCTAGGGGGGTGGCTTGTTCTCACACCAGGCAGAGGAATTGCTGGTTTTCCTGGATTCCCAGGACTGGAGGATGGGTGCAGCTAGAAGTAAGAGAACCATGAGAGCTCGTTCATGAATTTTCTCATGTGGTTGTTGAAATCCATCGTGGTTGTGTGTTTAATTACCCCCTGTGACTGTGGTGGAATGCACAGCCCTGCTGCAGGGTTTGGTGGACAGTGTCAACCTTCCTTTTTCTCCGTGACCATTTCACAAATCAGCTGCATTTGTTGATTTGGTTCATTGTGGTTTTCTTGCTCGTGAGGGTGCCAAGTGCAGCAGAAATAGTTGTGCCTGTGCTCAAAGTGTCCTTACGCCGCTGCCATGATCCAGTGTTTGTGTGGAACGGGGAAGGTTCTGGCCTGCTGGCAGGTGGGGGCTTGGAGTTAATATTTCTGAATCGTTTCCCTCAACAGGAGGAGGTTTGACCTGCAGAATCCCTCCCGGATGGATCGCAACGTGGAGATGTTCATGAACATTGAGAAAACACTGGTGCAGGCAAGGAGCTCCCCCAGCACCGCTGCTGGGGCAGGGATCCTCCCCACCCCCTGGGCACTCAGGGAAGGGCTCCATCCCAGCCTTCTGCAGGAGTATGGGGCTCTCCCCTCCCTCTCCCACCCAGTTTAGTCACAGTTCCACGTTTTCACTTGAAAAATGCAGAATATTTCCCCAGAGCCTCTGTGGATATGCAGAGGGCGAGGAAAACCTGTTGTAAGGTAGGAGGAGACATCCCGAGTGTCCCCCTGTCCCTGTGGAAGTGGCACCCCCGGGACTGAGTAACTGGTCCTGTACACACCCATTCCTGACCTTCAGTTTGATCTGCTTTGGCCTTTTTTCAGGCTAAGGTACATTTTAGTGTCACTTTATCAAACCCATTTTTATCTATATCCGTTAAGCAACTCCGAGGAGTCTAATTTGAAGTTCAGTTGTTTTAACTGCTGCATGGGAATAATGTAGGAGTTTTTCCAAACTCTAAAGCCAAGTTCAGTGTATAATGTAATCAAAACATAACTTTTGGGTGTTGTTAGGAATGGCAACAGGAGGAAGAACAGCAAAAAGCAACAGTATTCTTATTACAAAAAAACCTTGCCAGTGTGCAGGGGTTTCAGTGCATAATAAAACCTGGGCAGGGCTGTGCTGGGGAGGTGTGTGGAGGGAATGTCCCCTGCCCAGGGTTCCTGGAGCTGGGATCACTGACCTGGGTCACCCCCTGCTCTGGGTTCCTTTGGAGTTCCAGCACCACGGGTTTTAACAGCAATATTGGGATTTTTGCCACGGATCACCTCCTAATTCCTTGTTTAACTTGCTGTTCTCTCACAGAACAACTGTCTGAGCAGACCAACCATCTACCTCATTCCTGACATGGAGCTGAAGCTGGCCAACAAGCTGAAGGACATTGTCAAACGTCACCAGGTGAGTGTCACAGCACAGCTGTACCCAGTGTTGGTCAGCTCTGAGGGACAACCCTGGCTTACCCCTGCCTGAGGACACGGGGCAGCAGCAGCAGCAGCTCCCTTGTGGAATGGTTTTTATCCTCCCATGGAGGCTGAATCCTGGCTCTGCTCCGGAAGCAAACCTGGACCTGCTGCCAGGTGGCTCTGGGTGAGCTGGGGGCAGGCCCAGCTGATATATTGCTCAGTACAGGTTTGCCCAAACCTGGGCCTGAGGCAGGGAGTGAGGCAGCTGTTCCAGATGTGTGGGACAGCAGAAGGAAGCTTCCCTCTTGAAATGATGGTTGGTTTTTGCTTTATTTCACTCCTTTACTGCTGGTCCTGAGCAGAGCCCAGGCAGCCTCAGACATTCCAACACCTTCCTCTCATAATTCCAGGTGCTAAAGGATGACCTGGGTGAGATTAATGGCTTAATCTCTCACAAACATAAACAGTCTTCTCACTTGTGTGGAGAGAGATACCCTGGAATGTGACCCCTGGGTGGTCTGATGGCTTTTGTGTCGAGACAATTCACAGCTGTAGCCAAAGAGTTTCTTTTCCAGATTTAATGTATTTCCTGTGTTGTGATTATCAACCATTGTCTCAGCCTCAGCTGGGCAGATTTTCACAAGTTGCTCTTAATTATTTGGCTGATTCAGGATGGGTGTTAGTGCTTAAATTAGAGTGAATGAGTCAATTTTCCTTTCCTGGAGGAAGTCTGTAGTGAGCTCCACACCGTATCCATGAGGGATTTAAGGGATTTCTAAAGCAGCTTTGTCTCTACAAGGATGTGAAGAGATGAAAACAGAAGTTGTCCCTAATTCTGCTTTTTGGGCTTTCCTTTGCTGTGCGTCTGAATTCTCATCTTGTCTCTAACTTTGCTTCCTCGCTCTCTTGGTTATTTTCACTTTTTAACCCCTTCCTGTCATCTCCCCACGCCCCCAGCCCAGTGCCTGTAGCTCCCTGGTATCCCAAGCCCTCCCTGCTCCAACTTCTCTTCATCTCTCATGTTTTGGGTATTTAAAGCTCCACAGGAAATAAATGAATCTTAATTATGTGGTTCACAAAGCTCGGATCTACAGGAGCATCTTCAGCTCATGGGGAACTAAGGGAGAATTTCCATCCTTTTTCCTCAAACACTGGGCAGGTTCTTCATTCGTGCCAGGGCTCTTTCTCTAAATTCTTCTTGTTTTCCAGCTCCCTCCTTTGCTGCTGCTCAGAGCTGCTCCTGTCCCTTTTCTGAGTTCTGGGAACTCTTGGAGTGAGAATTTTTGAACTGGGAACTCTTGGACTGGGAGCTCTTGCCCTTCAGCCCTTGATCCCAGAGTATCTCCTCATCCCACTCCCACAGTGCTGTTCTAATTCCTCCTTTTGCTGCTGCCATCCAGGGATGGGGTTTGCAGCTTGTTGTGCTCTGAAATAGATCTCTCACGTGTTTATGGGATGGAGGTTTTGAACAGCATTTTCCTACCAAACTGCTGCAAAACACAACATCCCTGCAGGCTGGGGGATTCTGCTCTTTGGGAATGACTCTTCCCATGTGGAGACTGGGGGTGTCTGCAGCATGTGGGGGAGTCTTTTGGGCCTCCATGTGAGGGAAGGACAGGGTTTCCTGGCCTGGCAGTGTTAGGGATTTCTTTCACAGATACCTGAGCCTGTAGTAATTTTTTTTTCCAAATTGGTGTAGGTTGAGTAGGAATACTGTTATGTCCTGTGCCCATAAGAAGAGAAATTGCTTTATGGACCTCTCCACAACTTCCTGACAGGAGGGTGGAGCTAGCTGAGGCTGTCTAGACTTTTTCTGCTGTAAATTGTCATGTTTACAGATTGGTTTGGACCAAAATGTGGAAAGTCATGGGTACTTTCTTAAAACCTGTTTTTATGTGAACTTGTTCTGTTTTTCGTGAGGGTTGGGGCAGAGGGAACAAGGGTAACAAAGGGTTTGGGATGAACAGAGGAAAAGGTGACAGAGTAATTTGGCAGCAGCCTTAAAATAATTGCCTTTTTCTGACACTTCTTGGAGCTGGTTTTATTCATTGCTGTGTTAAAGGTGGCCTTGAGTATTCCTGGGGTTTGTGGGATGTGGGTAAAAAGAAGCAGCTGAGAGGTTTGGGGTGATGTGTTGAGGGTTTCTCATGCAGTTTCTCCTCTTCTTCCATGTTTCCCACAGGGAACAGTCACTGAAGAGAAATCCAAGGCTACCCACCATGTGTATCCAAGTCCTACCTCAATGGATGATGGTAACATTCTGTTAGAGCTTTTGAGTGGGAATAGAAATGTAATTAATTCCATGAGAAGTTATGGAAGTGTTCCCCAGACTCAGCTGTTCCCAGCCTGCTCCTGAGGAACACTTGCTGGATTATGGATAATGTCCATGGGGAGGTTTAGGTTGGACATTGGGAATATTCCTCCTGCCCAGGGCAGGGGTGGAGTCCCCATCCCTGGAGGGATTTCGAAGTGGATGTGGCACTTGGGGACACGGGGCAGTGCTGGGGAATGGCTGCACTCTGTGCTCTTGGAGGGCTTTTCCAGCCTCAGCAATTCCCTGATTCTGAGTTCCTGGCTGTCCAGGAATTCCGTTGGGAATGCTGGCACAATCCTTGTGTGTGGGAGCAGTGGCAAGGAGAGCTCCTCAGTGAGACTTGGCTGTGTTAGAGTTCACTCTGCCTGGGTGAAGGGCAAGGTCCAAAAAAAGCAATTTCACAGCTGCCTCCTTCAGCAAATAGCAAAAAATATTTCTTCATTTCTTCATCTTAAATACATTTAATTACCTGGTGGATCGTTGTCCTTCGGTTGCACAGACATAAATCCCTTTCCCACATTCCCTGGCCTGTGCTGGCCACTAGATGGAAGTGCTCCCTGCAGTTTGCAGGGACCAGGGCTGGTTTGTGCTCTGTCCCTCTGGCAGCACCGTGCCCAGGCCCAGCTCTGGCTGTCTCTGGCCACGTCAGGCTCTCAGCAGGGTGGGACAGAGCTCACAGCTCTGAGCCCCAGGTTACACTGTGGGGAGCAGCCCTAAATTCCCACAGGGATTAGAGATACAGGTTCACATCCTCTGGATTCTTCCTGTAATGCTTCTCTGGGCTCTGTTCTCAGGATTTGGATTGCAGGGTTTGGTACTTAAGAGCTGCCTCAGCTGGGGCCAACAGCACCAGGACCTGGAGCTGCTGGAGAGAGTCCAGAGGAGGCCCCGGAGCTGCTCCAGGGCTGCAGCCCCTCTGCTCTGGAGCCAGGCTGGGACAGCTGGGAATGTTCCCCTGGAGAAGGGAAGGCTCCAGGGAGAGCTCAGAGCCCCTTGCAGGGCCTAAAGGGGCTCCAGGAGAGCTGCAGAGGGACTGGGGACAAGGCCTGGAGGGACAGGACCCAGGGAATGGCTTCCCAGTGCCAGAGGGCAGGGATGGATGGGATACTGGGCAGGAATTGTTCCCTGGGAGGGTGGGCAGGCCCTGGCCCAGGGTGCCCAGAGCAGCTGTGGCTGCCCCTGGATCCCTGGCAGTGTCCAAGGCCAGGCTGGACATTGGGGCTTGGAGCAGCCTGGGACAGTGGGAGGTGTCCCTGCCATGGCAGGGGTGGGATGGGATGAGCTTTAAGGATCCCAGCTCAGGCCCTGAGCAGACCTTTAGCAGAGGGGTTTGCAGTAACTTCACCCTGACTCACTGTGGAAAAGTGAATTACTGTGCTTTTCCCTCCCCTTCTGACTGGATCTCGCTCCCTTTGCAGATGAGTGGTTGAGACCTGTGATGAAAAAGGACAAGCAGGTGCTGGTACATTGGGGCTTTTTTCCAGACAGGTAAGGAAAGGTGGGGGGGAAGCAAACCCTGAGTCTTAACTCTTCGTTGATGGAAAAGTCTTGATGCCAACGTGCAAAGCTTGAAAAGAATGAACCATTGATTTAAAACTGAAATATCCACATCCGTTTGTGGCACTGGCAGGTGGGTGAGGCTGGAAAAGGAGTTTTTCTGCAGAGCCACAGGGAACTGGTTGGAAATTGAACCAGATTTTGAAGCTGGGATGAGCCTTTCCTTAAACTTTAAAGGGAGAACTTCCGATCACCTCGCTGAAGTTTGACAAAGAGATTCCACTCCAAGGGTTGTCTTCAGTCAGGTGCAAGTGATTGTTGAAGCTCCCCTTTGAGAGACCTGCCCTGTTCTGCTGGAACATGTTAAAATTCTGTCTGTGTGCTGTTAGGAACTTAAATGTATTTGCAATAACTGGTTTTTGAGCCCAGGCTATGGAAAATCAATCAAAAAGTTGATAACCCAGTATTGACTTCTATTTAATTAACTTTTTCAGGCCTCTAAAATCTACTGTTCACACACAGAATTCCCAGGAACTGTGTCTCATATGAGGATTTCAGTGGAAGGGAGCAAACAGTAATCACACTGAAGTTTTTTCATCCATATAGACGAAGAACCTTTAAATATTTTTATATTTATATCAGTAGTCAAGTTTCTATTGGTATTTATAAATCCAGGCACGCACAAAACCAGTATAAATCCAGGAATGCTGTGTGCACATCTTTCCTTGCACCTGACTTTTCCCTGTTCCTCAGCACCTGGTGCTGATTACAAAGTATTTTGATTTTTGCTCTTGCTCAGTGCTTTTTTCTTAATATAGAGACTTTTGAGGGAATGATGTGGAAGAGTGAATGTAAATAATGAGGGGTTTCTAGGACAGGATGCAGCTTCTTCCCTTCCAGGAATCCAGCAGCTCTTGCTTTGAAGTCACGAGAACAGAAAAAAGTGAATTAATTTAATAGCAGGGTTTGGCTGAGTGACTCAGAGCTGCCTTTACCCCCTGAATCTCTCCAGATTTGCACTTGAAGCTGGAGCTGGTTGGCGGGGAGGGTTTTTAAATCCTGCTGTGCATTCCACGCCCTGGGGCTGCCCTGCGTCCAGCTGCTGTGGCACAGACCGGGCTCATTCCCTGTGGGAAGCCCTGCAGTCCCAGCAGTGGGATCTGCACGTGCCAGAGCTGCTGGGAAACCATTCCTGGCTGGTCCTGGTGGCTGAGCTGCTCTCTGCTGACCCCTCTCTAGCTACGACACCTGGGTCCATGCCAACGAAATAGATGCAGAGATCGAGGATCCCCCGATTCCCGAGAAGCCGTGGAAGGTAGGTCTGGCTCGGTCCCTGCCAGAGTTCCCGTGCTGGGGCAGTGGGGTGTGGGACTGCCTTGGGTGTTCTGCCCTCACTCTGGTACCCTGGCAGTGTTCTGTGTGTGAGGCACAGCAGCTCAGGCTGAGGGCACCTTGGTGTCTGTTCAAACACCACTTACTTGGGGTAGTAACCTGTAACTCACTGGAAAACAGGATTTTGGAGCAAGAACCTTACTATGGATAGTAAGAGAGCATTGTAGGAAGTATTAATAAGTCAGTAATGAATTGTATCAATGGCTCTACAGCACCAGAGGTTTTTCCAGCTGTGCAAACCAAACTACCTGGAGGTGGATGTTATAATCCAGACAGTTGGTCTTGTCTCTCCAGGGAATGGCCAACTCTCACTCTTTTTGGTGTTTGTGGCACATCTGCCAAGGGGATCTGAATATTTAGGAGGTTTTGATGGGAATTTTCAGCATCCAGAGAACATTGTTAACCCAGAGCTGTTGTCCCAGCTGTGAGAACTGACCTCACACTTCAGGAGGCTTGGAAATGGTTGAGGAGCAGAGGTTGGGTTCCAAGCCCTGTTCATCCGTTGTGGTCTTGCCTTGTGACGCAGCCACGAGCGTGTGTGAAACCGGTGGGAGAGATTTGGACATGATAAAGCTCTGGGAATTTCCTTAATCCTGGGAGGTCTCTCGTGGAGTTATTTCTTCCCAAAGCATCAGCCTCTCGATGTCTCCTGTGCTGCAGGTTCATGCCAAGTGGATCTTGGACACAGATGTGTTCAATGAGTGGATGAATGAGGAGGATTATGAGGTGGATGAGAACAGGAAATCCGTGAGTTTTCGCCAGAGGATCTCCATGAAAAATGAAGAGGTGAGGGGTTCTCTGCTGAGGGGGACCTGGAGGGACAGGAATGTCCTTTATCTCTGCATGGATAGAGCTGGAGAGGAGAAGGCTCCAGGGAGAGCTCAGAGCCCCTTGCAGGGCCTGAAGGGGCTCCAGGAGAGCTGGAGAGGGACTGGGGACAAGGCCTGGAGGGACAGGACCCAGGGAATGGCTTCCCAGTGCCAGAGGGCAGGGATGGATGGGATCTTGGGCAGGAATTGTTCCCTGGGAGGGTGGGCAGGCCCTGGCCCAGGGTGCCCAGAGCAGCTGTGGCATCCTGCTGTGGGATGGATTAAGGAAGGATGGAGCCTCCAGCACTGCGGTCGGAGTATTTGGGAATAGCTCAAACCTCTGCTCCCTCCCAGCCCGTGCGGAGCCCGGAGAGGAGGGACAGGAAAGCAGCAGCCAGCACAAGGAAGAGGAAACATTCCCCTTCTCCACCCCCCACTCCTGTGGAGTCCAGGAAAAAGACAGGGAAGAAAGGGTGAGTGTCTGGAAATTGCCAGAGGCCTGGAATTTGAGGTGAAAAGAAAAGAGGGGGAAAAAAAATTAATTCAAGAAATGCTTTTGGGGAGGGCTCTGTGGCCCGGACTTCCATAATTATTTCTGGATAGTCTTGAGGGATTATTCCTGAGCAGTTAGTGTAATTCCTTATTGTGGAGGTTTATTCTTATTCTACCAATATTCTACCCAAATAAGAACTTAATTATGGGGTTTTATGTGTGAGGATGGGGGGGAGCACTTCAGAGCTAAAAATTCAGGTCTTGTTTATGGATCTGTTGGGCTCTAATAAGACAAAACTGGAACTTTATCAAGAATGAGTTGATAATCTGAATTACTCCTTCCCAATGTGAAGCCTGAGCTGGGGTCTGTGAGGAGACGTGGGGCTGGTTCTGCCTTTGCTCCCAGAGTGGCTTCAGGAGGGTTTGACCCTTCAGTCCTGGCACCTGAGCAGTGCCCAGAGAACATCTGGCAGAGCCCCTGTGTCTGCTCTGTTGCAGACAAGCTGCTCTGTATGGGAAGAGGAGGGGGCAGAAGGAAGAGGATGAGCAGGAGGATCTCACCAAGGACATGGAGGATCCCACCCCAGTACCCAACATAGAAGAAGTGGTACTTCCCAAAAATGGTAAAACACGAAAACACTTGGGGTTCTTTGAATGTTAAAAACTAAACTGCATTAAAATTGTGCATATATTTTGTCAAATCTTTTAAATACTCTGTGGCCACGGGGCAGGGATCTCTGCCCATAAATTTATCTAGTCAGGGATGGAACAGCTGAGAAGGGCAGCAGATTCGCCTCCTTTTGGCCTTTTAAAATACAAAAATACATTTACAAAATACACTTTCTAAAATAGATTTACAACAATCTACTTAAGTGTTCCATTTCACCTGTTCATGTTGGGGGAGATGGAATTTTCTGTAGCAAAATATTTCCCTGCCCAGTCCCCGGAAGAAAGGAGGATGTTAAATGAGTGGAAAATGTGCTACATGGCAAGTGCTTTTAGTCCTTTTCAGGGAAGTGCTGGTGTGGGCAATAATAATTCTGGGAAAAAGGATTCCTTCTGCATCCTTGACAGGAGATTATTTTGGGAGTCTCCCCACTTGGGTTTTCCTTGGTTTGGATTTGCACATAAGCCTCGTTGTGTGTTGGACAGGTGGGGAAGTGCAGGGTTATCCCCGGACAGACCCTGCTTTGTGTGGAGCTGGGAATGCAGGGAAGTGGGACACACGGGCCCTTGTGCTCCTGTGTGAACTCTTGAACTGCAGGCAGGGCCAGCAGAGCACAGGGAAATGAGGCCAGGCTGGATGGTTCCCCTGTCTGCTGCTCCCTCATGGCTCCCATTCCTTTGCAGTGAACCCAAAGAAGGACAGCGAGAACACGCCCGTGAAAGGAGGAACTGTGGCAGACCTGGGTAAAGCCCCCTGCAGCCCTGCCCCACACCTCACCCTCAAGTCCTGCTTGCAGTCAATATTTTAAAACATGTTTTAAATACTTCTGAATCTCTCAATTTGAAAAGCAATCTCTGGTTCTGCTGTCTTGTTGAATTAATTCATTTTTCATATGTATTTGAGTTCCAGTGTACCAACTCTTCTTTCCACTTGCAAGGCTGTTCCCTCATAGGATATTGTTGTTTTAATTTTTTTAACGTGACATACCAGCTCTTTTCTAGCAGAATTTTAATTTTTTTACTGGGAATCAGGGTAAATCACAGGTTCCCTGAGCTTTGCTGAGCCTTGACATGAGATACAGACTTGTATCCCATATCTTATTACACAAGGCTCATCTAGGACACTGGGAAAGGAAGTAATTAATTATGGATTCTGAAGTGTTGAGATACTCTAATTATCCTTCCTCTGTATTCTTACCTGTTCCCTGGTCTGGGACAGGTAAAGGTGTAATTGCTGTAGTGATGTGGGATCCACTCTGCTTCTTTCCAATTACACAGTTGTGTTGCTGGAAAGGCTCGTGAGCATTAAAATGAGTTTTATTGGTGTAATTCTCAATGGTTTGACCTTTCAGATGAGCAGGATGAGGAGACAGTGGCGACTGGAGGAAAGGTAACAGCACCTGGTTCTTCCTAAATTTGGTAGCAGCTGAGACTGTGGAATCCCAGAATGGGCTGGGTTGGAAGGGACCTCAGGGATCATCCCATCCCACCCCTGCCATGGCAGGGACACCTCCCACTGTCCCAGGCTGCTCCAAGCCCCAGTGTCCAGCCCGGCCTTGGGCACTGCCAGGGATCCAGGGGCAGCCACAGCTGCTCTGGGAATTCCATCCCAGCCCCTCACTGGGAACAATTCCTTCCCAAGATCCCATCCAACCCTGCCCTCTTTCTCTTCAAAGCCATTCCCTGTATCCTGTTAAGATCTTAATCTCACCTTCAGTAGCTTCACCTGTATTGATTTTCAAGTGATCTATAAGATTAAATCAGTTACTGGCAGGATTGAGGGTTTGTTATTATAAACCTCTCCAGATTCTGTGGGATTACTTGGTATTTCTAAACCTAGTGTATTAAAAAGGAGAATGAGGAGACAGATGCCAAGTGTTTTCCAAGAAGCATTTTTCAGATGAGAGGTTTTTCAGAGGTTTTGCTTTTTTTTTTTAGCTTTTAGGACTAAATCTAAACCCTGCTTCCTGCTCATTTCAGTAGAGCTGCAGGGGTAGTTTCTGTACTGAATTGCATTTGTGGCGTGCCAGGCACTATTATTAACAGCTGAAAGTGCTCAGAGTGTACCTCGTTGTCTTTGGGGAGCTCAGTCCCAGCTAAAGATCCATTATTGATACCAGTGGCTCCTTAGGCTCTGCCTATGGGGGCTTGGTTATTTTTAATGTTGCTCAAACAACACCTGAGGGGTTTTGTGCAGTTCTTGTCATGTCCTGACCCTGTTTTGATGCCTCCTCTGTGCCCTCCCCGTGATCCTTTGGGGTCAGGAGTTGATTTCTGCTGGAACTTGAGGTGCAGAAGAGCTGTTCACAGGAGGCTTCTGTGGAGCAGCAGAGACACCAAAGCTCTTCCTCCTGCTGGGGGTGTCCCAGAATCCCTGTGGGCCTGGGAAGCTCCTGTCCTGCACTCTCCCTGCTGTGTCCCAGTGCTGGGGGTCCCCTCTGAGTGCCGTGTCCCCTCTGTGCCCCAGGAGGACGAGGACCCCAACAAGGGCGACCAGAGCCGCTCCCTGGACCCCGGGGAGGACAACGTCACCGAGCAGACCAACCACATCATCATCCCCAGCTACGCCTCCTGGTTTGACTACAACTGGTGAGAGCAGCTGGGGGAGACTCCCTTGGTTTTCTCTTCTCATAAATCAGCCTCAGAGCTGAAGGAGTGACTCTTGCTCAGCTCTGGTTCCCCTGGTTTGTGTTTCAATCTTTGTGGCTGTTCTCAGGGATTGGGAATGAGGAAGGGAATTTCAGACAGCAGAGATCTCCGCTCTGCCTGCTCAGCAGTTTTTGCTGACACTGATTTCCCTCTGATTCCCACCTTAATTCCTTTCTCTCTTTTGCTTCTCTGGTCTTTGTGTGATCGTTCTGTTTGTCTCTACTCCTGAAAGACTTTTTTATTTTGCTTCAGAACTTGACTTTGAGAGAAGTCACTGATCACAGAGGGAGGATATTTGTTCCAGCTTGGAATCCTCCTTGGAGTCGGGGCTGTTCAGGATCTGACATCTGAACTGTTTTTGTTGCAGTATCCACGTGATTGAACGTCGTGCGCTTCCGGAATTCTTCAACGGGAAAAACAAGTCCAAGACTCCAGAAATGTGAGTAAAACGTGAACATGGGCAGGGTCAGCGTGGCAGGATGAAGGAGCTTCCCATGCCATGAGTCCTGTGGCCACAGCTGGGGGTGTGTGAGGCTGGTACTTCCTGCAGGGCCCTGAGAGAGGGACAGAGCCACTGACGATGTTTGTACGTTGGTGTGGTAAAGATAAAAGTTTAAATATCAAAGTGATATTCACCAGTGGTTATCCAGGTAAAATAAAACTACTTTCTCCCAAGTAATACTGGAACAAGTATTGAACTGTGTGTGGTACAAGATGTGATCAACCTCCAGAGTCATCTAAAAATGTCATGAAAGGGTAGAAATGGAATAATCCTCCTTATTCCTCCCTCTCTCCTCATCCATGCTGCATTTCTGTATTTCTGTGTTGTAGATCCTCTCAGACTCCTGGCTGTGGAGTGAATTTTCTGTTCTGGGTTTGGTTATTCAGAGTGATCTTGAAAGGTGGTGGATAAAGGAAGATGGTCAAAGGCTTTAGAACAATATGCTTGTTTCTATTAAAATGATCCTAAAACCTGAGGTTTCACACTGGAAAATCCTGGATTTGGACACCAGTGTATGCTGGTCAACGTGGGCAGTGGGCCTGCACTGGTTGGGGTCACTTTGTCCTGGTGTCAAATCTTGGCCTGGCTGCAAAGCAGCTTTTGGGGATTTTAAAAGGTGGTTTTTCAATCAAGTCCTAAAGGAAGTGTTTGAGGTGTCTCCTCATTGTCCTGATGTCAGCAGGGCCCTGCATTTCTCATACACAGCATTTCATGGAATCCCAGAATGGTTTGGGCTGAAAGGGAACTTAAAAAACATCCAGTGCCACCCCTGCCATGGCAGGGACACCTCCCACTGTCCCAGGCTGCTCCAAGCCCCAATGTCCAGCCTGGCCTTGGGCACTGCCAGGGATCCAGGGGCAGCCACAGCTGCTCTGGGCACCCTGGGCCAGGGCCTCCCCACCCTCCCAGGGAACAATTCCTGCCCAATATCCCATCCATCCCTGCTCTCTGGCAGTGGGAAGCCATTCCCTGTGTCCTGTCCCTCCAGGCCTTGTCCCCAGTCCCTCTCCAGCTCTCCTGGAGCCCCTTTGGGCCCTGCAAGGGGCTCTGAGCTCTCCCTGGAGCCTTCCCTTCTCCAGGTGAGCACCCCCAGCCTGGAGAGGAGAATTCCCCCAGAGGTTGTCCTGGACTGTGCTGGAATCTCCCACCTCAGGTGTGGCTGTTGGTCTGTGGTGCTTCAGATCTGATAAAGGAATAGAAATTAGAGCCTGCCCTTCCTCCTGGGGCCCTTGTGGTGCTTGTCCCCTGCCCCAGGAGGTCCCTGGGGTGCAGCCAGGCTGTCAGTGAGCCTGGGACAGGGCAGAAACAGGTCAGGCTGAAACAGCAGGTTCTGGCTCGAGGAAGGGGGAGTTTTGAACTCTGAACAAGATGAAGCACTGGGATGGGGCCTTGGGAAGTTGGGATTGCTCCTCCTTGGAGTCTTTGAGGCCTTCCTGGACAAAGCCCTGAGAAACCTGGTGAAAATTCATGGCTGGAGTAGGAGCTTGGCTCAGACACCTCCTGAGGCCCCGGCACCCCAAGGATTTCCAGCCCGTGGTCTGTCCTCCCAGCTTCTCTGCAGGTGTGAGAGCAAAGTAACCACAGCTGGATCCCAGCGTCCCTCATGGCCTGGCTGGAAGGGACTGTAAAGATCCTGCTGTTCCACTCCTGCCATTCCAAAAGGGGTCTGTTCCAAGCTCCATCCAACACTAACTCTGTCCCATCGCTTTTGCTGCTCAGCAAGTTGTACTTTGGGGGTTTCTCAGCGTGTGAGGCAGCAGACAGCTGGAATGTGGAAGGAATGTTTATCTCCTGCATCTCTCACCCCTGTGATTGCCACGTGCAGTCCCAGGCGCCCTTTTCCAGTTGGCATCACAACATCAGCTCTCCTGATGCTCCTCCCTGGGCTGCTACTGGTTACTGCCTGCCAGAGGAGCAGGCTGGGGGCTCCTCCCAGTCCTCATGTCAGCCCAGAGATCTATTTCTGGTGCCATTTCGGGATTGTAGGAGTAGCACGTGGTCCTGGCTTTGTGTTTTCTTCTGAAATAAAAGAGGAACATCCCTCTGAATGGAGATGAGTCGCCTCCAGCTGAATGTTCAGGCCAAAACACTGTGTCTGGGGAGCTCACACAGGTTCATCCTTGTGACAGCAGTGCCTGGGGGTGGGCCCTGGCTGGAAAGGGATTGAACTAAATCCTGCTTGACTTCTCACTGGCGGCAGGGTTTAGCTGATGGGTCGTGTCGTGGCTCAAAACCGTCTCCCTTCAGGATAAACCTGGGGACGTTTCTGTCTTGGGCTTCTCTCTCCACCTCGTGATGTGACCTTTGCTAATAAATGTTAATTTCTGCAGCCAAGACCTGTTCCTGGGCAGGTTCTTCCCCTCCTCCCCTGGAGCATTCAGAAACGTTCCCCAGTGTTCCTCTGTGGAAGAGGCTCCTTTTTGTTTCTTGCCTCCCAAACATCCCACATGGAGCCAAACACCTACTCCAGCAATTTCCTTCCAGCCAGTTGCACATATGATTTGGTCAGGAGGAAGATGTGGGATTTTGGCAGGGACATGTGCTTGCAGCATCTGCCTGCTTGGGCCTCGCCTGGATGATTTATATTTTTGGTTCCCAGCTGCTTCACACACTGCATGTGAAACATTCCCCCCAGGAATTTTCCAAAGGCAGAAATCTGCTTAAAAACCACTGTTTTACAGACAGCTTTGCATGGGATACTCGCTTCATAGAATCCTGGGATGGTTTGGGTTGGAAAGGCCCTTAAAGCCCATCTCATTCCACTCTGCCATGGGCAGGGACGGTGCCAGCCTGTCTTTGGCAGATTGGGTTTGTTCCCTCCAAAGAGCAGGACTACCAATCATTTTATGGCAGGTTATTTTCTTCGGGATAATTGGTATTAGGAAGCATCAGTATATTCCAGAAGCTTACTGAAATATGGGAATCTCTCAGGGATTGCTTCTGCTCCAGCTGTTCCCAGCTGTGCTGGCTCTGGGCTCTTGTGCTCTGCTTCTAGCAGATCTTTTCTTCTCCGTGTCGCTGTTCTCAGCCTTTCCTGCCTCTTCCCTTCATCCATTAAGAACTCCCCATGCAGCCACAGCAGTGTTCCATGCACTTCTGCTTTTCTGTGCAGCTTTTTTCCTCCCAGCCTCACACGGGGATGCACAAGGATTATTTATCCTGTCCCATGTGAAGACCAGAGCCCGTTATTTTCTTCCTGCAGCTTCTGTTCTGTTGTGGGAATATTTGGTCGGTGACCAAGTTACAACAGATAACTGTGTGATTTATAATTTCAACGTTTCCATGTGCTGCTTATCCAAACACGGGGAAAATCCAGAGTGAAACAGTGTGGAAGAGTGTAAATTCCACTTTGCTGTCGCTGTTGGTGCTGGTTCTGAAATTTCACCGGTGAAAGAGACCTGTTGGTGTTTCCTCGTCAGTAAGGGGTGTTTGGGGCAGCGGATGTTAAAATGTGTGCCCTGAGCTGTGTGAGAGGCGAGGGGACACGAGCTGGTGGCCGCTGTGTTGCAGATACCTGGCCTACAGGAACTTCATGATCGACACGTACCGGCTGAACCCGCAGGAGTACCTGACCAGCACTGCCTGCAGGAGGAACCTCACCGGGGACGTCTGCGCCGTCATGAGGTGACAGCGGGCACTCGGGGCTTGGGGCTCTTGGGCATTTCCAGGCATCAGCAGGAGCACAGAATAACTGAGGCTGGAAAAGCCCTCCAAGATCGATCCGCACCAGAGCACTGAGTGCCACGTCCAGGCTTTCCTTGGACACCTCCAGGGCACCTCCCTGGGCAGCCTCTGCCAAGGCCTGACCTCCCTTTCCATGGGGAAATTCCTCCTGGTGTCCACCCTGAGCCTGCCCTGGCCCAGCCTGAGGCCGTTCCCTCTCCTCCTGTCCCTGTTCCCTGGGAGCAGAGCCCGACCCCCCCGGCTGCCCCCTCCTGTCAGGGAGTTGTGCAGAGCCACAAGGTCCCCCCTGAGCCTCCTTTTCTCCAGGCTGAGCCCCTTTCCCAGCTCCCTCAGGAATTCTCCAGCCCCTTCCCAGCTCCGTTCCCTGCCCTGGACACGCTCCAGCCCCTCGGGGTCTTTCTTTGGGGCCCAGAACTGGACACACGGTCAGGCTTTGGTTCATACATCACACTCAAGTGCCCTCAGGTGTGCAGAGAGCTCCTGCTCTGGGATTTGTTTTGCTGTTTGGGATTAAGGAAGGCCCAGAGAAGCTCCCGGGTCTGTGTTTGATCCAGAAACATCAGCCTTGTCCTTTGTCACCTCCCGCACGAAGCACAAGCGGAACTTTGGCGGTAAAGGTTGGATCTGTCCTGTTTTCCACAGGGTCCACGCCTTCCTGGAGCAGTGGGGGCTCATCAACTACCAGGTGGATCCCGAGAGCCGCCCCATGGCCATGGGGCCCCCCCCTACCCCCCACTTCAACGTGCTGGCCGACACCCCCTCGGGGCTGATGCCCCTGCACATCCGCACCCCGCAGGTGAGCCCAGGGCCGGGGTGCCTGGCCTTTCTCCAGCAGAGGAACTCGTGCCCAGCTGGGTGAAATTCCTGACCATTCCCTTCCTGACCAGCTGGGCTGAGCATTTGGGGCACTTCTGTGCAGAACCACTCACACACATTGCTCAGAGATTTGTTTTAATGTCTTGGGCTTGTGTTCAGCTTGTCTGTCCAGTCCATGTTCTGGCGAGTGTTGGTCTGAAAACCTTGGATAACTTTGAATTCCTGCCCTTCTCCCTTTCCCCTGTAACGTTTGTTCCCAGGTTCCAGCTGCCCAGCAGATGCTGAGCTTTCCTGAGAAAAACAAGGAGAAGCCAACTGACCTGCAGAACTTTGGCCTTCGCACAGACATCTACTCCAAAAAGACTTTGGCCAAGGCAAGTGTCCTGGGATTCTCCCTACAGCTCCCAGGGAGCTTTGTCATTCCTCAGGTGTCCCCCACTTTGTGTCACTGAGGTGACTCGTGTTGCTCCCCCACTCCTGCTTTGGATGTCTTCCATCCCTGTGCAGGACACTCTGCTGGGAGGTTGTGCTGGAATTCTGATTTCATGGGAATAACATGGCCAACTTCCCAGACAAGTGCATAGTGCCAGCCTTCAGATCCCAAACTCATTGTGTTCTGCACGCCCTGCTGGAATGGTTCAGAATGAGCAAACCATCCAATGATTCGGGACACAGAGAGCTTCCAGCAGGATCTCTCCCTCTCCTGTGTTCCAGTCTGGGCAGGGTTTCTGTGCTGACAAACAGGGACCCCAATTCCCACTGCTTTGGGTGTCCTGGGGCCATTGCAGGGGAGCTTTGGGCACTGTCACTGCAGGGTGTTACACAGGATCATTAAACTGGGAGACGTGGCTGCAGTGATGTGTTGATTCCACAAGCTGCTGCCTTTCCCTGCTCCCTGCGTGTCCCTGGAGGTGCTGTGGGAATGCCACGTTAGCTCAGCACATCCCCAGAGCTGGATGGTGCCTCTGGTGGGTGGCATCAGGCTGATTCCAGGTCATTGGTCCCTTGTCCTCAGAGGTCACTATTGAAACCTAGGAAATAACTGTTTAAACACTATTCACCGCTTCAGACCTTCATTTAAAAACCCCACAAAACCCAGTTCTAGAGATGAGTATTTTTTATAAAGCTGATTCCATCTCACCTTTCATGGATTGACTTTTTCACTTGTTAGGGGAGGTATAAATACTCTCCAGATTGATAAATCTGTAGCTGGTTCTGGGCTCTGGCTCTGTTTACAGGAGCTGTGAACTGGAGCAGGTTTGTTGGCAGATTTCCCTGGTTGGTTTCTGTGTGCCGGGGCTTTTGGCTGTGGAGAGCAGCAGTTGGGTGACTCACATTGATTAATGTTCTCTGTGGGTTAATGAGCTGTTTGAAATGCAGCTGGAGATAACATTTATTATCCTAAATAGCCTCTTCCTTTCAGTCAAGCAGGGAGCCATCCAGTGCTGCTGATGTTCCTTAGGAGCAGGTCCCAAGCTGCTTTTGTGCTGGTGTCACGGGAGGGGACATTTCACCACGAATTTGGGATTTTTATCCAATCTGAGCAGTAGATTTGGGAGCAGCAGCCCTTGGAGCAGGTGATTGCTGGATGTGCAGATGATCCTGCTGGAATTACTCTGCCTTCTCACACAGCTCACCCCCCTGTAAAGAGTTGTTACTTCTCTGCTGAGTTGCTGATGAACTTGCAGATAGATTAACTTACTTTGGACCAGGCCATGCACAGCCCACTCTGCCTTCAGCACTCAGAGGGGGTTTATTATTGAGGAAAATCCTCTTTGCTGTGTGTGCAGGCACAGATGACCAGGAGAAAAAGGTGCCAGATCCCTTTGTTTTAGCTCAGGAAGGTATGGTGGGAAGTTGGGATGTGTAAGGCCCAGCTGTGCCTTCACTGAGGGGTAAATCACGGGAACCCCTGCACGGGGTAACCAGGGGCTGATGGAGGGGGGAGATTTGAGTGGATCAAATAACAGATTCTTCCCCTTTCCTCCTCAGTGTTTTCTTCTATAAGGTTTTGGGCAAAAATCCTGTGTTTCACCTTTATTTTCCCCTCCTGTCTTTTGTAGAGTAAAGGTGCAAGTGCTGGCAGAGAATGGACAGAGCAGGAGACACTGCTGCTGTTAGAGGTGAGTTCATGAGGCCAAGCCAAAGGCTGGGAAACCAAACCAGGAGGGATAGTTCAGGCTTTAAAAATCTTCATGTGCATTTTTTGGGGCTAGATGACAACTGCCATCATGGCTACAAAGAGTGCTGCTACCAAAAAGAGATGGCAGGAGCATCTCTGTGAGAGAGGGGCTGCCTGTGTTTAAGGTTTGGTTCTAACTTGGACCTGCAAGCCAGAAAGGAAGCATTTAAGAATTTTGTGTAAGTCAAGAACAGGTTTTGCAGTGCAGAGAGGTGTTTTCATTCAGCTGGACTCACTGACAGTAGGAAATCATGTAAGTAATCCCAGTAGGGGTAAATAATTCAGGTAAAGGTTTACTGGGCACTCAGATGAACACTTGGCAATTCTGGTGATCACTCCAGTGCCCAGCCATGCCACAGCTTAGGGAAACTGCTCATTTTTGGAAGTTGAAGTGGTTGAGAAACAGCTGAGGCCTCTGAGAAGGGGAATTCTTTGGTAGCTCCTTCATCCCATCCATCTCCTCCTCGTTTTCCCTGTAGCTGCACTTGGGGTGTTCTTTGAGCTTTTTCTGGAAGTCTACCAAAAAAAAAGTCCCTGAGGTGACTCCATGAGGTCCCTTCCAATGAGCTCCAGGAGCTGCTGCAGGCTGGTGGCCCCAGGTGGCTTCATGTGAAGCTCTGGAGCCACACGGGGATGGTTGGATCTCCTGGACTTGCAGTGGGGATGGAAACCCTCCCGAGGTCTGTTCTGGGCTCTCCTGTCAGGGCAGTTGGTTCTCTCTGCTTCAGCAGAAGAAGAATCTCAGTGGCCTGAAATAATTTAAAGTGCTGCCACTTCCTGTGAAGAAAATATCTTCTCCCCAGCTTTGCTTTCACAGGAACATTTTCCTGGTGTAGAGGCTGCGTGGCTGATTTCTTTCTTTTAATGTAATTTGTAGTTCTAGGAGTTCCAGTGTGGGGCTCTGTTTTTGTTGGGTTTTACTTGCAGAGCTCAAAGCAAACTGCAATTGCCTGGTTGTTTCAGCTTTTTTGTCTTCCCATGTGTCAATAAACCCATTGAAAAGTTAATTTCCCAGGGAAAAGCCTGGAGGATGGGCCTGTGTCAGTGCCAAATCAGCAGCTGTGATTCAGCCTTCACACATATGGAGTGTGGTCATCAAACAGCCAAAATCCCTCTTTTATTTCTATTTATTTTAGGTTGATATTCACTGTTTAGCCAATACTTTTCTATTGGCACATGGAAAAATTTTACTTTTAGGGTGTAAACAGCTCAGATGTTTTCTATGGCATTCTTGTAGGGAGAAACAAGGCTAATGCCTTGATACACTGACTTCTTTCCTTTATTATTTATTTAAATGTATTATTTAAATATTTAATATTAATAGTACTATATTTAAAATTCATTGGTTTGTATGTTTTTAGCTTATGGTCATACACTGCACACTGTAGCCTAATGAAATAATCCAGTGACATATTCTGTGTATAAAACAAACCAAAACCCCCCTAAACCTTGAGATTGCAATCCTATTTAATGAGTTTAAATTAATAATGTTTTTGTTCCTCCTTTTTCGTGGATTTGCTCTATGAATAAATCAGTAAAGAGTATATCAGTTCAAGCATAAGTAATTCAGCTGTAACAAGCCAGCTCAGTCCAATTAAATCCTCAGGGTAGCTTTGGGCAGATAGATACGCAGTGAAGTTCCAAATAATAAATCGTATCTGAAATCATTATTGGCCTTCTGCCTGTTGACTGAATAATTTGGGGGAGGAAATAGAGTTTTGCTCCCCAAACCACCCTCCCTGCACAGCCCCCTCGGTGTCTCCACGGCTCAGGCAGAGTTAAGTGCATTTTCAGCTATTTTTAGGAAGGACATTTATTGTGAGCGAGGGTTTGTCTGGCAGGAAAACAACAGACGGGGAAGCAGAAGGAGCAGAAAGCAGAAATTTGGGGGTTGAGAAGCAGAGCTGATCTCATGTGCCAGTGGGTTGAATTTGGGGTTAGAATTGGAGATGGGGACGGAGAGCCCAGAGATGCAGTTAAGGAAAGGGAAGCAAAGGCTGAGCAGAGAATCAAGATCTCCCTTGAGTGTGACCCACTGAGCTGAGCAGTCTCCCATTTACTCAAACCCTTGGAAGATCCCAGGGGCAGGAGAAGGGCTCAGCAGGCTTTGGGAATGTTGATTCCCGTGGCAGGGACCAGGCTGTCCGGGTTCATTCCCAAACCAGGGGGCTCCTCCCATGGAGCTCTCACAACCCTTTGTGGTGTTGCTCGGGGTCCTCAGCAGCTCCTGGGTGTTCTCCCCACCCAGCTGAGCTCCTCGGGGTCCTCAGCAGCTCCTGGCTGTTCTCCCCACCCAGCTGAGCTCCTCGGGGTCCTCAGCAGCTCCTGGGTGTTCTCCCCACCCAGCTGAGCTCCTCGGGTTCCTCAGCAGCTCCTGGCTGTTCTCCCCACCCAAGTTAAGCAGCCAGACCTGGCTGTGTGAGAAAACTTCAGGCAGGTTTCAGCTTAAATCGCTCTGGGGTCAGTGAGAAGTGGGAAGTGCTGCCCACTGAGGCAGCTGGGGCGTGTTTCTCCAGTTTGATCCATGTTGGATCTCTGATGCTTTGGGATTGAATTATCTGCCCTTGCAGCCAGTTTGCTTCCACATCTTTGCAAACAGGAGCATTTTCATGACCTCAGCTGACCTCCTGCAGCCACAGCGTCCCTGAGGGCCCCATTCAGGTCGATACTTTTGTCCTTGAGGAATTCTCAGAGCTTCTGTTTTAACCAAACAAACACTAAAACGCTTTTCCTCCTGAAGGAACCATTGTGTTGGAAGGGGCCTTAGAGCTCATCCCACCCCACCTTCCACTATCCCAGGTTGCTCCAAGCCCCATCCAGCACAGCCTTGGTGTTCCATAGAAGCTGTTACGTATTCTGGGCCCTTCCCAGATGGAGGAGCTCTGAGCAGCAGGCTGATGGCTCACTTTGGATCTTCCACTTGTCCCTGGGAAGTGCTGAAAGCCCCAGCACAGGACCCTTGTGTCCCTGTGTGCTCTGCTCTCCCACCTTGGGCGTGTCCTCCGGCAGATCCAGCCCAGCTCCGAGTTCTCCCTCCTTGCTCTGGGAGTTAAGGCAGTCTGGAAGGTTGAGACTCACCCTGAAGGTTGAGATTTTTGGGAGTTCTCAGCCTTGTGGGAGAGATTTACTTGGGAAAACTCATTTTCGCATTGTCTTTTGCCAGAATCTCAAATGGTTTTTTGCCTTTTCTGGGCGACTGCACCATGAATCCTCTCAGAAATGTAACAGTTAATGGTTCAGAATGTGTCAGTATTTATTTTATACTGTCCAGATGCTTCACTAAACGATTTTCAGGGAGAAAAATGGCTTGTTAAGGGGTAATAATTTATTAGGCTGTGACTTGGAGGGTTTTACAGGATTAATGTGTTGGTTTTTCAGGAACTAGTACAGGGCCTTCAGGAGCTCATTGCTGTTAAATTGTTTTAAGACTTTTCTTGAGGAAGTTCAAAAATGACTGAAATTCAGAATTACATCTTTGATATAATCTGGAAGTTCTTATTTATCAGGTGCCTTATCTACCCAGTAATGATTTGTTAGCCTGGATGTTAACAGGAACCACACTGGTGCACAGCTCCTGGAGAGCTGCTCTCTCCTGGCTTCAAGATCTGGGATAGATTTCCCTCTTTTCCCCTGGTGTATTGGTTTGATGCTTTTCCACTTCCATAACATCAGTTGGATCTAAAGACTGGATTTCACCATCACAGCCGGTCCATATGTGAGAAATAAATCCTGTTCCTGCCCCAAAGAGCTTCCTGTGTTCAGGGAGGGAACGCGAGAGCGCTCGGGGGGAGTGATGGGAATTAAAGAATTGTGAGACTTGGTAGGAACTGCAGGTTCAGTTCTCTTCCAGTCTGTGGAAGCAAAGTGGGGAAACACCTACTGTGCAAATATCAGTAAATCCCAAGTCTTCTGACAGTTCTTTCTGATACAGTAACAGCATCCACTCATGTGATGATCCCCGTGGCTGCCATGTCACTGATACCCCAGGGAAATGCTCGTATTTCTTCCGCAGATAATTTTGATGCCAGAAAAAAAAAGATTTTTAGTAGTTGTGTGATCCCCCTTTATTGTTCCATCGCCACACTAAGCAGTATGGGAAATGTTTTTGCCCGGAGCAGCGTTGTTTTCCCCGAGCAGCCCGTGTGTAGCCGCTGGTTTTGCCTTTTGCAGGCCCTGGAGATGTACAAGGACGACTGGAACAAGGTGTCGGAGCACGTGGGCAGCCGCACGCAGGACGAGTGCATCCTGCACTTCCTGCGGCTGCCCATCGAGGATCCCTACCTGGAGAACTCGGACGCCTCGCTGGGCCCCCTGGCCTACCAGCCCGTGCCCTTCAGCCAGTCGGGCAACCCCGTCATGAGCACCGTGGCCTTCCTGGCCTCCGTGGTGGATCCGCGCGTGGCCTCGGCCGCCGCCAAGGCCGCCCTCGGTACGGGACGGCCCCGGCCCTCGCCCTGGGTCTGCCTGCCCCTCCTGGCAGGGGGCTCCAGAGTCCTTGGTGATGAGGGAAACACAGGAACTGGGGTACTGTTTATGTAGGAAAAGCTCTGCTGTTCCCAGGTTTGTGTTGTGCTTCCCTGAAATCCTCAGTTTGCAGCCAGGTTGCCGTGGTCGGGCACAGCTGGAATATCGTGTCCAGTTCTGCCTGGGCTCCTCAGTGTAAGGACAAGGAGCTGCTGGAGAGGGTCCAGCAGAGGCCACAGAGACGTTCAGGGCTCTGGAGCATCTCTGATGAGCAGAGACTGCAGGGGCTGGGCCTGGTCAGCCTGGAGAAGGGAAGGCTCACAGGGGATCCCAGCAATCCACACAAATCTCCCCCGGGGCTGCCAGAGGATGGTCCCAGACTCTGCTCAGTGACAGGACAAGGAGCAATGGCCACAAACCAAAACACAGCAAGTTCCAGCTCAGCAGGAGGAAGAGCCTCTTTCCATGGAGGGGCAGAGCCCTGGCACAGCTGCCCAGGGGGGCCTGGAGTCTCCCTCTCCAGAGACATCCCAAACCCCCCTGGACACATTCCTGTGTCACTGCTCCAGGTGCCCCTGCCTGGGCAGGAATTGGACTGGGTGGGCTCCAGATCCTCCCAAGAGGCCACTGAGTGCCTGGCAATGGCTGGTGTTCCCTTCTGCCCTCACTGCTCCTGATGTGTTTGCACCTGGTGGTTGGTGTTCCTCTAACCACTGTCACCAGTGCAGCTCTGGGTAAATTCAGTGTGAATCTCCCAGTTTTCCTGTTGTACCTGTGGGAAATTATCTGCCAGAGATCCTCGAATTCCCAGATTGGATTGAGTTGTAAGGGGCCTTGAAGGGGACCTCCTGTTCCACCTCCTGCCATGGGCAGGGATGTCTTGCACTAGAGAGTTCAAGTCTCTAGTGAACACTGCATGTGTCCACTTGATAAAATAGCTCCTTTCACTTTTTTCCTTCTTTTTCCACATAAAACACAATTTTATAGAATTGGGAAGAGACTCTTTGCTGCCACATCTGAAAGACAAAATCAGCTAACTCATGTGACAAGGAGGAACTCAAATATTTGAAAATTCCCTTTGTCCCGGGGTTTACCTGCACACTGATCAGAGAAAACGTGACTTAATTTGCCGCCAAAGCCCCAGAACGTCTCATTTTCTGTGTCCTGTCCCACAGAGGAGTTTTCCCGGGTCAGAGAGGAGGTGCCCCTGGAGCTGGTGGAAGCCCACGTGAAGAAAGTGCAGGAAGCAGCACGAGCCTCGGGGAAGGTGGATCCCACCTACGGCCTGGAGAGCAGCTGCATCGCCGGCACCGGCCCCGACGAGCCCGAGAAGATGGGTGAGTGCTCCCTCCCCGTGGAGGGCTGCAGGTGGGGTTCCTCGGGGGCGTCCTGAGTCGTGGCAAACCCGAAATTCACCTCCGGCGGAGACGGAAGCTGTGGGTGTGGAGGAGGGGATGGCTCGTTCTGCTCACTGCAGGATTGGCTTGGACACTGAGCTGAGGAATTCAGGACTGGCTCGAGTTTCAGGGGTTTGTTTTCCTGCTCTCACTCCGGAAATGCTGTTGCTTGGGATGCACAGAGTGGACCGACCAGAAGTACCAGAGCGGGATATTCCATTAGGTGGGATGTTGGAGCAGCTGGAGGATGCTGCCTTTGCAGGGCTAGGACAAAGCAAGCTCAGGGGTTTGGGCAGAGGGTTTTAAGGTCAGTCTGGTACTCTGAGTGTGTTGCTCACTGTGGAGGCTGCAGGAGAGGAATTTCTGATGAAGTGCTGGACTGGCACATGATAATCCAGTCGTGGCTCTAGTTGTGCTGGAATTCTGCTGGGCATTACCTGTGTGTGTTAACAAGCTCTGGTTTCATTTCTGTCGTGTTCAGCAAATATTCTGCTGTTAAGTCTGTTCTCTGAAACCCTGGCTGGTGCAAATTGGTTCTTCATTACTCTGGAGTGTCAAGGCAGCTCCCTGGGAAGTGAAGCCCTGCGTGGCCCCTCTCTGTGGGACCCTCATGGCTCTCCCCAGCAGGAGGAGCAGACACGTCCCCACGGCTTTCTCAGACTTTGCTCTCCTCGTCTGGGTGCAGATCTACCATCTTGTCACTGTTATTTTCCTCTCAGCACTGTTGGCTCCCGCTTTGTTCAGCTTATCACAAATGATTTTGGTGAATTTAGTGACTGGACATGTGAAGGCACGTCTGGCTTTGGGTGAAGCTGAGCAGGACGTGATGGAGCTTGACTGGGAGGCTGGGTTTGGGATGTGCTCCTGCATTTCATAGCTGACCTGCTGTCACCCCATCCAGGGACACGAGCAAGGTGCCGGATTGTGGGATGGGATCACAAGGGACTGTGTTTGGTGCTCCTCAGTTATCAGCTGCTACCCATGGAGGGCTGCTATTTATAGCACTTAATGTCCATTGCACAACTACCCAGTAAATGAGATTTCAAAATGCCACTTAAATCACCAAGATAGTTTTTAAATAGAAAAGAAGCAAACAAACCACTCAGCCCTTCTGTCACATCTCTCAGTTCTGCACTCAGTGGGACAGACTTGCCACGAGCAGCTCGGTGCTCTGGGATGATGTGCACTGTGTGCTGGAAAGGGAAGAGAAACATCTGGAATATCTGCTGCTGCCTGTTCCTCAGAGCTGACAGCAGGAGTCAAAGCTCTGCTGGAAGGACAAGGCTTTGGGGTTTATTTACAAGTGAACTGTAAACCAAATCTCAGTGTTCCTCCGTCTGGGGCTGAGTTTAATTTCATAGTTGTTTTAAAATAAGGTCAGCTGAAGTTAAATTTTTCTTCCAGTCTTTGTTCCCCTTTCCCGTATTTCCCGGTACAGGTGTCACTGTGGGTTGTTAAGGACCTCACAGGATCACTGCAGTTGGAAAAGTCCTCCAAGGTCACCGAGTCCCCCCTGTGCCCCATCCCCACCTTGTCCCCAGACCAGAGCCCTGAGTGCCATGTCCAGGAATTCCTGGGACACCTCCAGGGGTGGGGACTCCAAACCTCCCTGGGCAACCCCTGCCAGTATTTAACACCCCTTTCCATGAAGGAATTCCTCCTGATGGCCACCCTGAGCCTCCCCTGGCACGTGCTGAGGCCGTTTCCTCCTGTCCTGAGCGTGTCCCCCCATAACACATTTGCTGCTTCGAGTCTGCAGCCCCGCCCTGGGAGTTTTCCCCATTGCCAGGCTGCAGGTTGGCCCTTTCTGGCCCTTTCTGTGGGAGGATTTGGGCCCAGGTTGGAAATGGGGACTCTGAAGTGCCCGTCAGTGGTGGGGGTCTCAGGGCAGATGCCCACCCCGCAGTTAGTGCTGAGTGAGCGGCGTGGGGAGCCCAGCCCAGCCCTGCCCCGTTAATGCGATTTGTGCTGGGCTGTGCCTAATGGAATAAATTAGGGCAGGAGCAGATGGTTCTCCCTGGGGGAGCTGCTCAGCCCGAGTGAACTGGGTCACTCAGCAATCTGTGGTGCCTCCCACCCCCTGAGCTGGGCACGGGGGGCACGGGGACCCCGAGTGTCCGTGGCAGAGGTTGTCCCGTGGGCTGTGGCCGTGGCTGTGGCCAGACACCGGGGGCATTTACCTCAGTGCAGCTGTGCAGGGATCAGAACATCTCCTGGGGGTTCCAGATGGCAGTTCAAGTTCACTGGCTGCTACGTTGTCATAGAATCAAAGGATGCTGGGCTGGAAGGGGCTTTAAAGCTCATCCAGTGCCACCCCTGCCATGGGCAGGGACACCTCCCACTGTCCCAGGTGAGTCCCAATGTCCAACCTGGCCTTGGGCACTGCCAGGGATCCAGGAGCAGCCACAGCTGCTCTGGGCACCCTGTGCCAGGGCCTGCCCACCCTCCCAGGGAACAATTCCTTCCCAAGATCCCATCCATCCCTGCCCTCTTTCTCTTCAAAGCCATTCCCTGTGTCCTGTCCCTCGAGGCCCTTGTAATGGAATCACTGAATGCTGGTTTTATATTTAAATGCAACTATGGAGAAATAAAAGTATCTGCTTAAGGTGCAATACTAGAATTAAAGTCCATTAGTTGTTGTATTTCAGAAACAAAATTATGTCAGAGCTCCATAATAATTTTAAAACTCTTTAATATTGGTAAATTATAGTCAATATGGAATGTGAAAAGGGAAAATGGCTGGAACAGATTGGAGGAGCTTAAGTTAATACCCAAGAATCTCCTCTTCTAAGTCTTCATTGTCAGTTTTTCTAAAAGCTGGTGCTAATTCCTTTTAAGTTGATAAAGTGAGGCTTCAGTGGAGCTACGAGGAGACTGGAGTGGTTCAGATGCTGGGGTGAGTGTGGTGGACTCTGTCTCCTGCTTTCATAGAGTCATGGGAAGGTTTGGGTTGGAAGGACCTTAAAGCCCATCCAGCCCCCCCCTGCCATGGGCAGGGACACCTCCCACTGTCCCAGGCTGCTCCCAGCCCCAATGTCCAGCCTGGCCTGGAACACTGCCAGGGATGCAGGGGCAGCCACAGCTGCTCTGGACAGTCTGCTCTCAGGTTCTAAGACAGTTCCCCACAATAAATATTGCGACCTTTCTTAGGTCCTGCCCCAGTGCAGGTTTTGGAACACGATCACTGGAGCTGCTCTGCAGCTGTGTCAGTGAAAATGACCTGAGGGGAGCAGAGGAGGATGCAGCTCTTTGGGTTGGGATTAAGCTCCAGAGAAGGGGAATATGCAGCACACCTGTGGTATTTAATAATTTCTAGGAAGTCTGTGTTAATGTCTTTCCAGAGGTGCTTAAGGACACTGATTTCTCGAGGCAGCCTCTGAAGGGGCTGTGTTGGAACTACTTGAGCGTTTCAGGTCTGATTCCAACAAGTATTTCCACTGCCACCAGTCCTGGGGGCCTCAGGCTGGAGCTGCTCTCTGTCAGTGAGTGAGGGAATGGTGCTTTGATTTCCCACGTCCCTACGCTGTAAATGGCCCCAGCAGAGGCTTAAATTCACCACTTTGTGGATGGCTTTGAGTCATTCCCAAACACACACACTGGAAACCACACACGGGGAGGGCACATGCACACAGAAGTTACTTCAGTCGTGTTTGGCAGGGAGATTTCTCTGCTGCTCTCCAGGGCGAGAACTCTGAGGTGATGGAAGTGTTCCTAAACCGAGGGATTGAGGAGCACTTCCTCAGCTTTGGGTGTGCCCAGCCTGGGGGCTGGGTCTGCACCTCTGGGGGCTTGAGCCCATCAGTCCTCTCCTGGTGAATTCCCGTGGCTCACACAGAAGCTGCTGCAGCTTTTCCAGCTCCCCCAGCAGCTTTCCCAGCAGCTTTTCCAGCTCCCCCAGCAGCTTTCCCAGCAGCTTTTCCAGCTCCCCAGCCTCCCCCATGGAACCCCCCTGTTGCTGAGCCCCCAGGCTGCGTGAGGCAGGGGCAGAGGCAGCTCTGGTGGCTGTGCAGCCCGGATTTATTGTGGGAAATGTAAATGATGGTTTGGATAACAGCATCATTATCATACCCAGAGCTGGGATATTTCCACAGCTACAGTGTATTTCCTCTCAATTAAATATTAATATTGCAGCCTGGCTGCGACAGGTTGTGTGTTGCCTCAGTGAAAACAAAGGAGTCTGGGATGTCTGGAGGGCACCTTAAACTGTTTGCTGAGCTGAAACTGAGGCAGGTGACTCTGCTTTTGTTTGTAGAGCTTTGTTTGTTCCTCTCACAGCAGCCGAGGTTCCGGATCTGCCGCTTCTGCATCTCTCTGGTAAGGCAGGGAATTCTTAGCAGGGAGATGTTTCACAGCTTTCCTTGTTGACCTAAAGTCCATTTAAGTTCTCTGTGAAGTCACTGGGCTTGGGCAGAAGTCAGCTCCAAGTTCTTTGTGTTAGAAAAAAGGGCTCAGTGTTCTTAGAGGTAAAGTGCAGAACAGAATTCCACAGGAACAGAATACCTTCTGATTCGGGTGGGAAGAGGGGCTTGGAGAGGAGATGATTCCTCATCTCCCAGGGGTTTTTCCCTCGTGAGAGGTGTCCTGTGGTGGCTCACAACCATCTGCCTCTTCCTGACCTAAGAAATGTCCTTTCATTCAGGGAACAGGGACAGGACAGGAAAAAATGGCCTCAGGCTGTGCCAGGGGAGGCTCAGGGCAGACATCAGCAGGAATTTCCCCATGGAAAGGGTGCTCAGGCCTTGGAACTGCCCAGGAAGGCTTGAAGTCCCCACCCCTGGAGGTGTTCCAGGAATTCCTGGCTGTGGCACTCAGTGCTCTGGGCTGGGGACAAGGTGGGCATGGGGCACAGGGTGGATTCCGGGTGTATTCCAGCTTTAATGATTCTGGGGCTCTGTGATCCTTGATTCCCACATCCTGCAAGGTGCAATACCAAACCTGCTGGAGAGAGTTCAAGAGCATCTTTGGTGCAGGGGAAAGGGATTTCAGGGGTTTTCTCCTTAAAGTCAGGGCTTCCCCCTTTGTCCCAGGGACACGGATCTCCAACTGATCGATTCCTCTGGGATGTATTTTCATTAAGCTCATTAGATCACTCAGGAAAATCAGTACAGTTGTGTTTGTGTCTGTGCCAAGGGCCAGAGGCAATTCTGTCATGGCTGTGCAGAAGGTCAGGCATGTTTTGGGCTTTGTGTGAGCCTTTCTTTCTGGAATTAGGGATTAAGTTTTACCAGACTCAGCTGTTTTGAGGTACTTCCTGAGGAATTCTTCATGGAAAGGGTGTTAAGTATTAGAAGGGGCTGCCCAGGGAGGTGGTGGAGTCTGGAGGTGTCCCAGGAAGGCCTGGAGGTGGCACTCAGTGCTCTGTGCTGGGGACAAGGTGGGCACTGGGCACAGCCTGGACTGGGTGGGCTCAGAGGTTTTTTCCAGCCTCACTGATTCTGTGATACTTGGAGCAGCCTCTGATTTAGAACCAAAAACCTGCTTCCACCCAGGCAAATCATTCCCCCCCCCCAAACTAATGATGGATAATTTCATCTGCTGTCCCTTGCCCGTGTGCTGTCCCACCGTGGGGCTGCAGCCACCGCGCTGTCGCTGCGGGTCAGGGCTCTGCAGCTGATGCAGGAAAACACTTTTCAAAACCCATTGACTACGACCTGTCTGAAGCTGTCAGCCTAATTTGAGCCTAAGGTTTATTGCTGCAGCCAGAACCAGAGCAGCGAGGTGAAATCAGGCTGTTTGCAGTGATCTCGGTGTCACACGTCCCTCCCTTCCGAGGGCGTCCCTGGGAATGGGAAGGAGCACTTGGATTTGGATGGCGTCCATCAGTGTGTCCTGACACGAGGGAGGATCCCAGGGCAGTTTGAGATGCTCTGCGTGCTTTTCCTTGAGAAAATCCTCCCTAAAGGGTGGATGGGAAGCATTTTGTCTTTCTGGGATGTCCTGTTTGTTTGGAGCTCCTCCCTGACAGGAGGGGGCAGCCGGGGGGGTTGGGCTCTGCTCCCAGGGAACAGGGACAGGAGGAGAGGGAACGGCCTCAGGCTGGGCCAGGGCAGGCTCAGGGTGGACACCAGCAGGAATTTCCCCATGGAAAGGGAGGTCAGGCCTTGGCAGGGGCTGCCCAGGGAGGTTTGGAGCCCCCATCCCTGGAGGTGTCCAAGGAATTCCTGGCTGTGGCACTCGGTGCTCTGGGCTGGGGACAAGGTGGGCATGGGGTGGATTCAATGGGCTGGGAGGGCTTTTCCAGCCTCTGATTCTGGGATGCAGTGAGCTCCCTCCACAGCAGCAGCATCAGTCCCTCAGCAGCTCCCATGGTCCATGGATTGGTCTCTTGCCCGGAGCAGCTGGGGCTGCCCCTGGATCCCTGGCAGTGCCCAAGGCCAGGCTGGACATTGGGGCTGGGAGCAGCCTGGGACAGTGGGAGGTGTCCCTGCCCACAGCAGGGGTGGGAATGGGATGATCCTGATGATCCTCCCCACCCAAGAATGTAAATTTGGGTATTTCTGTGCAGTATTTTTTTTGTTTGAGCTCCACCAAGCTGGGCACACTCGGAGTGTTCTGCACTTTGTCTCCCCTTTTATTTTTTCTTAAAGGATTGAATCCAGTTTCTTTGTAAATCCTTCCCTTTCTTGGGAGGGATGACACTTTTAAGCCCAGTTTGGAACTCTGCTTCTAGGCTTGAAAGAGCTGTCTGACAAAATCTAATCGAGATTTTCCCTGTGACATTATTGGGTCACTAAATCCTAACTCTGAGATAAAACTTGTGAGGAAGAATGTCCCCAGTCTTCCTAAATTGAATTGTGGTGGCAGATAGTTCAGATAAGTGGGTTTATCATCTTAAAATAGGCCACAAGGAAAACTATTACCCTTCAGTCAGACATTTTAGATGGTTTTTCTTATATATGGAAGGGACTTGTGTAAAAATTTCTCTACAGAACTTTGCTGTTCAAGAACACTCTGTACCTTGTTTTTCCCTCAGTGTAGCACACAGGAATTAGCAGGAAAATGAGGATTACTGAAAATGAACCCCCAGCACCAGCTGATGTCTTCAGAAGCTTAGAGATGGATCAGGGCTTGTCACCAGCAGTTCTGCATCGCCCCAGTCCAGGGTCTAAATAAGCTCCTTTAATGCCTCTGTACATTAAATTGTGAAATCCTGGGCCAGGACCACGAGGCTGTGCTTCCTCCTGTCCCTCCTTGCAGAGCTGTGGATAAATTGGGATTTCTTGGGCTTCTGAACAATCCAACAAAATATCAGGGATAGTAGCACATTATCCAGCACGTCTGTGGTGTTTCCTTGGCTGGTTGTCACCCCCTGGTCTCTGGACCCAGCTGTCATTACAGCAGCATTTAAAATCAGTGTTTTATAAAGCAGTAAATGAATGAGCCAAGGGCTGTGTAGGGAGCACAGGGATGCACTCCCAGCTCTTCCACCACTCCTGCTACGAGGTGCATCCATCCAGCACCTGCAGCAGTGACTCTCTAATCATTATCTTTATTATTTCTTTTTCTGTCCTCGTGCTGGTCTCGCTTTCACACCAGCTGGGCCTTGTCTGCTCTGGGGTAGGGCTGGAGGGAGATGGAGGTGCCCAAGGCCAGGTTGGACAGGGCAGGGCTTGGAGCAGCTGGTCTGGGGGAGGTCAGTGCTGTGACTTTGTTGAAGCCACTGTTTGAGAACAGCAGATTTTAGTTAAGCCCAAAAGGGAGAGCGAGTGTGGTGAGTGGCTGTGGGGGCAATTCTGAAAACTTCCCTCTTTGTTTCTCAGATGGAGCTGAGGAAGAGAAGATGGAAACGGAGGCAGAGGGGCCGCAGGCAGAGAAGGTGAGTTTGGGTCTGCTGGCAGGAGGCTTCTGGCACTTAAACCCTGAGTTCCCAGCTTTAGGTGCCCCTGAGGGGGGACAGGGGACAGTTGTGCTGGTTGTGTGTCCACAGGGACAGCCTGCAGCCCCCACAGAGCTGCTTCTCGGTGACTGAGTCCTGAATCCCACCAGTGAGGCATCAGTGGTTGCTCCTGAGGGAAGAAGGCTGGGCTGGGAGCTGGCTGATGCTGTGGGGATTGGGGTGGGAGCTGCAGGAGGAGCTGGGCCCTGGGGGCTCCTGCCTGGGGGAGCTCTGGAGTGTCACCTTGCCCTGGGACAGTGGCTGTGGCAAACGCCTTCTCCCAGGGCTGCCAGGGTTTGGAACTCCCAGCATTTCACAGCCACTGGTGCCCCGGGTGCCTGCAGCTGAGCCAGTCCAGGAAAACCCTCCTGGCAGGAATTCTGGGCTGGCTCTTGGACACGGGTGTGGTTGTGTCCTCCTGATGCTGGGGGTGATGCACCCTGCCCAGGAAGAGCAGATGTTTGGACACCAATTGTCATTATCCTTCAGCCTGTTGATAATGACCACAGGAACACATTTGTGGCTTTTTCGTAGCCTGTGTCCACAGACAGGTACCTCAAACTGCAGTGAGTGTTTCACACCTGAACTGGGATTAAACTGGGATCCTGAATTACAGGATAGCAGTTTAATTATTGCTAAATTATTCTAATATTTAAATTATTAGTATTTTATTTGTTTATATATTAATATAATGCTGTTTAATATGTAATTAAATTAATGTTTTAATTATATATTTATATGCAAATTTAATTTTAAAACTATTTTTAATTTAATGTTTAATTCCTGCTACATTCCTGACAAATAAATGGAGATGGTTGTTTCTGGAGTCTGCAGCAACAGGAGATATTTCTTGTTGCCTCCTCCACCAGATGAGGAGTTCAGACTGACCTGGGGCTGATCAGTGCAGCCTTGGGGTTATTTCCCACTCCGTTTTCAGGTCATTCTTCTGCCTCCCTGATATACAGGGACATTTGGGAAGAGATGAGTGGGGAAGACTCACTCAGGACTTGGAAATCTGCATATTCCCAGCCATTCCACGATTCTGTGATCTCAGCTCAGGAGTTTTTGTACCCACAGAATAACCCAGCTTGGCCTGGGTCACTGGACTTGGTCCAGTTTAGCATTTACTTTTATTCACGTTTGGGTTTGTCAGATTTGGCTTAAGCAGCAGCCACCCTTTAAAGTGTGATCTCTTCCTTTATGGTAATGAATTAATTTGAAGGCCATGAATGAAGATAACAGTGAATATCTTCTCTCCCTGCCATTCTCCAACCAATCTCATCCCCTTCAGGTGGAGAACAAAGCCGAGAGTGAAATTGAGGAAGGAGAGAAAGTCCCGGAAGGGGAAAACGAGCGGAGTGCGGAGAAGGAGCCGGAGAGCGAAGGGGCTGCGGAGCCCAAGACAGGTAACAGCTCCCAGCTGCTCCAGCACCTCCCCCAGAGTGCCTGGGACAGGCCCCAAACCCAGCTGGGAATGTTCCCCTGGCACCTCGGGCTGCTCTGTGTTCAGCAGAGCAGATGCCACTTTAACCTCCCTGCAGAGCTCAGGCACCAAATCCCTCCCTGGGCTTCCCAGCCCTGGGGACGGGGGAAGGAATTGCAGCACCAAAGTGCCCGTGGGTCACAGAAATGGGTGGGGGGTTGCTCATATTCCACAACATTTGATCATTTTGGATGCAGAGAAGTGGAACTGCTGGAGGTGTTCAAGGCTGGACGGGGCTGGGAGCACCCTGGGGCAGTGGAAGGTGTCCATGCCCGTGGCAGGGCTGGGATGGGATGGCCTTTGAGGTCCCTTCCGACCCAAACCCTTCTGGAATTCTCTGCTCACTTCTACCCTTGTTCAGTTTCCCTGGGAAGTGATGCAGAGCCTGAGGCTGAGGAGTAACAACATCTACATAAAACCTTATTCTTTTTGACATTTCCCTTGTGCCTCATAAAATCATGGAATGGTTTGGGTTGGAAGGGACTGTAAGAATCACCCAGTGCCACCCCTGCCATGGGCAAGGACACCTTCCACTGTCCCAGGCTGCTCCAAGCCCTGTCCAGCCTGGCCTTGGGCACTGCCAGGGATGGGAATGGATATACTGCTTTTTTCCTGCAACTTAGATTCAGGTTTTTAGCACTAGGTAGAATAAGGAGCATTTGGATTTGATGGAGTTGATTTGGGAATGATGAGGGGAAGCTGATGGCAGGTGCTGAATTGAGAGGATGGGAATGAAAAGCATTTGAAGTTGCTCCATTTGTTGGATCAGATCCCCTCAAACTGGGGTTCCCCTGTCAGCATTTGGATGGGGAGCAGTGCTGGAAGTCAGGAGGAGTTAATTAGTGCCTGCCTAATGAGCGTGGGGCCCTCCCATCCCGGGAACGCGCGTAACGGCCTGGGCTGGGAATGTCTTGCAGAGGAAAAGGAGGCAGAGGAGAACAAGGAGAACGTTGATGGCAGCAAAGACAAAGAGGCCGAGGCTGGGAAGAAGAAAGTGGAACACGAGATCTCGGAAGGAAACGTGGCCACGGCTGCAGCTGCTGCCCTGGCCTCTGCTGCCACCAAAGCCAAGGTTGGTGCTGTCCCACCACCCTGGGCTGGGCTTCCAGGGACAGCAGAGCTGTGCCTGAAGTGTTCCTTGGTCCCAGAGCTGTGGAGTTCACACTCTGATCCCTGACACCTTGCAGGAGCACAGGTGCTGCCTTAATTTCTCCTGCCTGGGCCCCTGAGTGAGATAATGAGGAGTTGTAATTAAGCAGCTCCTTGGGTGATTATGGACTCGCTGAACATCCCTAAGGAACAGCCCAAAATGTGTGTGATTCTTGGCAAGGCTTTTCTCTGCTGGGGGGTCTGCCTGCGGTGCTGAGGGTGCAGGTCTGGGGCACAAACCCTTCGATGGCCTCTGCTGCTGCCCCAGGGCTCCACACGAACCCCTGGGCTCTGTGTGGAGCAGACACAGAGGGGTGTTCAGTCCTGGCACTGCAGCTTCCACAGACACCTTAATGGTTTCCCGTTTTGTTAGGAGTTCTGCTAAAAGCACGCTGCTGCCTTCCCTTAACTCCTGTTTGTGTGTGGTCTCTAATGAGCTGTGTTGAATCAGCTTTTCTTTACCCTGTAATTACTAATTGCACGTTGTCTTGCCTTTCCTTCTTGCAGGAACCACGCTGCTTTCATTGCTTTTAGAGTATCTTTCTCAAATCTGTTTTCTCTTTACAAATTTCTCTGGATTCAAGTCTTAATTTGGGGTTTTTAATCACTCTTGGATTCAGTGCCACATTCCATGTCCACCTGCCGTATAGAACCCAAGAGCGAAGCATGGGTGGTGTTTATTCCTGATGGATTTCCATGGATAGAACGAGGTGTTGCGTGTTCTGTGGACTTTTCCACTCTGATCTTTGACTCTTTAACTTTAGACTCTTTCCCCAGCTGCATCCCTCAGAGTGAGGGAAGTGGGTGATGTCATGTGCAGTCCCTTCTTTTGAACCCAGGAGATGGAGGATATTTTAGTTCTTACCTTTCAAACCAGATTGTAAAATCCTACAAGGCAAAAAACTCCTTGTCCATTAAAATCCCAAACTGCAGGCAAAGCTGAGGTTCAGTATTTTGGTGGAGTGCAGAGTCCAAAGCGGTTCCCTTGTGCTTCCCTTGCCCTTGTGATGCAGCGGGGCTCCAGGAGAGCTGCAGAGGGACTTGGGATGGAGGGACAGGACACAGGGAATGGCTTCCCAGTGCCAGAGGGCAGGGATGGGTGGGATATTGGGAAGGAATTGTTCCCTGGGAGGGTGGGCAGGCCCTGGCACAGGGTGCCCAGAGCAGCTGTGGCTGCCCCTGGATCCCTGGCAGTGCCCAAGGCCAGGCTGGACATTGGGGCTTGGAGCAGCCTGGGACAGTGGGAGGTGTCCCTGCCCATGGCAGGGGTGGGATGGGATGATCCCTAAGGTCTCTTCCAACCCAAACCATTCATGCATTCCTTGATTCTTTTTTATGGAACCATTGTGGTTGGAAAAGCCCTTTAGGATCACTTGCTCATTTGTGACTCAAGGCTGGTGCAGTGATGGGTTTATCAGGCATTTCAAATTACCACTGAATCTGTGTTCCTGCTTCTCCTCAGCTGCAGCTGTAGGGATTTGTTCTTTGCCCACAGAAAGCCCTGGGTAATGCCAGGCTGGGGAACAGCCTCTTTGAGTCTCTCTAGGAAAAACTTCAGGGATAATTTCCTTTCTAAGGTGTATTTTGAGACCTGTCCTTTAACTAATCATGTGCTTTGATTTGATGTTAATCCCATTTCATTATTGAAATTGCACATGTGAAACAGAGTGAAGTGTTTGGTAGAAGACTCTCTATCACCAGGTGCTTCCCTCACTCTGAATTTTCAAACGAGTTTATTTTACTAAACAGTGTTATTTGACATGAAATTTCCTGTTCTGTCAGCATTGTTTCATTATTTTGTGCACAGCACTTTGGTCAGTTTTGGAACAGCTGATGGAATTTCATAGGGATGTGGTGCTGGATGACTCTGGGTCACTCTGGTTCTCTCAGACCTGATTTAAAATTCACTTTAGAGAGTCGGGTGCATTTATCTACATTTACTGAACCCTCCTTCACTGCTGGTGGGTCAGGGAGGTGAACGCTGTCAAATGGCACAGTATCATATGGGTTTGAGAAATTCTGATTATAATCAGGGTTTTCCAGGGAGGTTTTTAATGGTGCTTTCCTCCAGCTTGGTGTTTGTCCCAGCTCCGAGGCAGTTTGGGGCCCCGCTCCCTCAGTCGGGGTCTGTTTGCAGCTGGAGCTGGATGAGCTCCTGCTTTTCCTTTTTTCCTTCTTCCCCTCAGCCCTCACCTTTCCCTTCTGACAGCACAGCCCTCCTTCCCCCCAGCCCTTGGATGTGTCAGGAAGGCTGGGACACCGTGGAAACCTCTGTGCCTGTGAGCACAGAGCCCCCCGAGCAGGACGTGGCGGGTGCATTCTCAGGGCGTTCTCCTTCTGAGCAGCAGGTTTTTATAAAAACGAGTAAAGGCATCATGACCACACTTGTCACACTCTGAGGGTGTGAAACACTTCCCTGGCTGTCTCATGTATCAAATATATATATACACACGGATCCCTGGTGTTATTTATGTGTGTATATAAATGGGATGAAGCTAAATCCTTGTAAAGAATCCATGTGCCTTTTAGTTGAGAAAAAACTATTTTAATGGCAAAGACATGGCAGTGCCACCTCCCTGTTTGGGGGTCAGTTTGGGTCCCAGCCTCCCGTGTGTGTCCTGCTGGGAGCTTTTTGGGTGACCCACAGCTGACTCTGCTGAACAGACCCTTCTCCCTCATTTGCATTCCCACTGGAAGTGCTCCCTGTGCCCAGTGCTGGGAAGGCTCCGAGGCAGAGCTGGATTGCTCTGAGCATCCTCCACAGCTCCTGTACGAAACCTTCACTCCTATTTATTTGATTAAAAGCTTAATAATCTTCCAAGGGCCTCTGGTTCCCAGCATAAGATTTATAATCTAATTCCCTGCTTTCTGTCCAGAGGTGGAGCAGGATGGCTGAAGCTGGGTGATTCCCTCCCTCCCAGCCCCTTACTGTGCCCAGTTTCCCAGAACAACCCCTGTGTTTCATCCTCAGCACCTGGCAGCCGTGGAGGAGAGGAAGATCAAGTCCCTTGTGGCCCTTTTGGTGGAAACTCAGATGAAGAAGCTGGAGATAAAACTTCGCCACTTTGAGGAGCTGGAAACCATCATGGACCGGGAGAAAGAGGCAGTAAGTTGGAATTTGGGATTAAATCTCTCACTGCAAAGGTCTGTGTGTGCCAACATCTGGGAAACCAGCAGCTCCTCTCCTCTCCTTTATGTGTCACTCTCCTTCAGCTGGAATCCACGATTCCCTCCCACAGTGGCATTTGAGCCCTTTCCTCCTTCACCCAGTGTTTTCTCCATTCCGTAAGCAGCACACTGGGGGTGTCCTGGATTTGCTTCCTCATCCTCATTCCGAGCAGGAACGTGGAATTGAGCCTTTATGTGGCCTTTTCACGTGGATTGTGTGTGACCTAGGAACAGCTTTTCCCTGGGAGGAGTGAAATGGGTGGAACCCTTCCTTCCCTAGGAGGGGAACCAGCCCTGTCTGCCTTTCCCCCTGCCCAGGGGAAGAGTCGGTTCCAAGGAGATGGTTCAGGTTTTTGGGGGTGTTCTGAGCAGCTCGTGGGAAAGCCGTGGCAGTGGGGTGTGCAGGTGGAAGGGGAATGCTCAGGCGTGACAGCCTCACTTGGTGGTGGTGATGATGGGTTTGCCTGAGCCAGGAAGGCAGCAGCAGCTTCAGGAGAGGGGAGGGGAGGGGAGGAGTGAGGTCAGGACATGGAGAGGTGCTGTCTGGGCCTGGATTACTCAGGAATTACGAGGAGTTGTGCCAGCGGCTTTGGAGAAGTGCTTCCTCTCCGGCTGCTCAAAAGATGACTCAAAATCTCATTTTATCAGCGTGGCCATTTTTAGATTTATTTTTTTTAGCTGCCTCATTGTTGTGAGTAGACAGTTACTCCGGATGGGTTGAAGATGTTGATTCATCATCCCAGGGATTTCCGCATTTGCCCTTCTGTGTGAATGCAGTGGAATTACAGCCCCGTTTGGCATCAGTGGAATCTCATCCCAGGCTGGAAAGGGCTTCAGGTCCAGCTCCTGCTCCTCACAGCACCTGAAACTAAACCATGTGACCAAGAGCATCATGCAACCATTCCCTGAACTGTGCCAGGCCTGGTGCTGTGGCCACATCCCTGGGGAGCCTGGCCACCCTCTCCATGGAGAACCTCTTTTCCAGTGCACAGCTCCCCCTAATCACACCGATGGAGTTTGGCGAGATGTGGACTTCTCTGGGAGCAGGATGTCAGCAGGAATTTCTGGGTTGCTCCACATCCTGCACCGTTTCAGTCTGTGTTTGATTGGCAGCTCAGGAAATGGACCCAACTCTTTTGGAAAGGTTCCCTGCAGATTCTTTCTTTGGGGGATATATTCCATTAGTGACAGGGAGGGTTTTTTCCTCCCTTTTGAGGCATATGACATTTCCCTTTTTAAAAATGTGCATACAGATTTTCCCCTTGGCTTCCTGGTGGTTAAATTCGGTCTTTTCACCTGTCATTGTGGATATTTAGTGGAATAATTAAAGCAGAAAAACCTCCTTGTTGCCACTGCATACTGTGCCTGTCGCTCCTGCTGCCCTGGCTTTTCCTTGCAGGGAAGGAGCAGGGATTGTGAGTGTTGACAGGAATCAGTGCTGCAGACTGGAGGGTGTTACATTTCAGGCAAAACACATTTATTTGTGTCTGAGCCAAGCAGTGTCAGCGCTGCCAGTGCTGACTGTGGCAAACCAGGGGCCTCTTGGTGGAGCTTTGCCGACCCAGAATTTCTAATGGCACCTGAAGCTTTGCTGGTTCTGTTCAGGGAGGAATCCCTGAATCCCTGAGGCTGGAAAAGCCCTCCCAGCCCATCCAGTCCAAGCTGTGCCCCATCCTCACCTTGTCCCCAGAGCTCTGAGTGCCACATCCAGGAATTCCTTGGACACCTCCAAGGATGGGCACTCCAAACCTCCCTGGGCAGCCTTGCCAAGGCCTGACCTCCCTTTCCATGGAGAAATTCCTCCTGAAAGGAAGTTCTGTGCTGGAGATGAAGCTGTAGCACAGTGACGTGTTGTACGAGGGAACATTAAATGCCTGCAGTTGCCCCTCCTGGCGCGTTGCTTTTACAGCAGCGCAGAAATGGGTGTTGGATATTGGGGGATTGTTGGCTGTAACACCCAGAACCACCTCCCTGCATCCCAGCTGATTTCCTGAGCGGGGTTCTGTAGGGAGATGCTGTGGGAGAGGGTCCAGCAGAGGCCACAGAGACGTTCAGGGCTCTGGAGCATCTCTGATGAGCAGAGACTGCAGGGGCTGGGCCTGGTCAGCCTGGAGAAGGGAAGGCTCACAGGGGATCCCAGCAATCCACACAAATCTCCCCCGGGGCTGCCAGAGGATGGTCCCAGACTCTGCTCAGTGACAGGACAAGGAGCAATGGCCACAAACCAAAACACAGCAAGTTCCAGCTCAGCAGGAGGAAGAGCCTCTTTCCATGGAGGGGCAGAGCCCTGGCACAGCTGCCCAGGGGGGCCTGGAGTCTCCCTCTCCAGAGACATCCCAAACCCCCCTGGACACATTCCTGTGTCACTGCTCCAGGTGCCCCTGCCTGGGCAGGAATTGGACTGGGTGGGCTCCAGATCCTCCCAACCCAGGCACTCTGGGATTCTGTGGCAGGTGACAGGAGCTGCCCTTGGTGAAGGTTCTCAGCCTCTCTCCTGCCTCATTCCAGCTGCAGGAATGACTGGGATTGGGGAGCAGCTGCAAGTTACTGGTGGAGCTCCCACTGGAAAATGTGCTACTGGCAGTTGTTTAATGCCAGTCTGGGGGTACAGCCAGGGCTCGTGTCTGAGGTGGTGACAGAGCCTGGTCTAGAATCCGGGGTTTGGGCTCTGTACTAGAGCCCAAGCTTAAGCCCGGCTCAGCTTTCACACCAGCTCATGTTAATAATAATAACTTGTCTATCTGTGCCTTTTTTTTCCTCTGTCCAGCTGTCTTTCCTCATCCCAAGCACAGGGATTGTGTAGAGGGGAAGTTTTCTGTACTCAAATGTGAATTTTCAGGCACTGGCTGCTGTTTAAGCATCGTTGTAAAGACTCTTTTAAACTGTAGCAGGATGGGGTGCTGCAAAGAGAGCAAAGCGTGGCCACAAAAGGGTCTCAAAGGAATTTAAAAGTGTTGCCTGAGCCTTTGTTTGGGGTCATTTGCAGGAGCTCCTCTCCCAGCTGTCCGCCACCTCGGGAATGTTTCCCCACACGCCCCATTTCCCCGTGGGGTGGATTGATCGGGTGCTTCCCTCAGCGTATCAGCAGTGTCCGAGGAGAAAGGAGCCAGGGCAGCATGAATAATGCCATTGTGGGCCCTGCAGCAGCCGCTCCACCCCGGCCTGGAGCATGTTTAATTCATGAGCTCGGCCCATCTGGGGCTGCTGAATGCCGGCTCTGTGGAGCTCCCTTCCCGCTCCCCATCCCTGCCTTGTCAGCAGCCAGGCTGCCAGCACCGAGCACTGAGGGAGCTTTGGGAGTTTTGGAGAACTCGTGCTAGGTGAGAGTCTCCTTGGCAACCTGCTTTTCGGCTGAATTACGGAGTCTACCTTAAAACGCTCGCTGAGGATTTGTAAACGAGTCACGCAGCCCCGGGTCCGCTTGTCCAAGAGTAATAATGTGGGAATGTGTCAATATTCCTTCAATAAGTCAAATATCACTTCCTTCACCAGGACACCGATCCATCAAACAAACGCCCAATAGGAGGAAATGCTTTCTGCAGCTTTTTTGTCTTTTCATGGAATCCCAGACCGGTTTGGGTTGGAAGGATCTTCAGGATCATCCAGTTCCACCCAGGGCAGGGCCACCTTCCCTAGGCCAGGTTGCTCTCTACACGACTTCATAATTAATCAAAGTAGCCTGTTTGATGTTAATTGGCCTAAATGACATGAGGCTTTTTACATAAAGCTCTTAATAATGCAAATGACTGGTGTCTGGCTGCTGTGGCATCCAATTCCTGCACTCAAAGGATGGAGAAGGATCCTGCCTGTGTTCCCCGAGCTCCCGCAGCTGCACACACGTTCTGCTTTGGGCTTGCCTAGAAAATCCCTTGAGATTCCTGGTCTCCCTCATCCCAGCATGCAGAACATGGAGAGAAAAACCCCCCGTTTCTTCCAGGGCTGCGTTAGGGCTGAGTTCTCAGTGCAGAGCTCTGTGAGTAACGAGCTGTGTTGCTGGGAGGTTTTAGGACAGAACAAGGTGAGTTCCTGTGTTCCAGCTGGAAAAAGCTCTGGAGCCTTTCCCAGAACCTGCTGCAAACATCCACAGGACAGGTGTTGGATTTGGGTTCGGTGGGGCTGGAATGAGAGGCTTCCTCCAGCCCAGCCCCCTGTCTGGTTGGCAGGAACACCTTTGAAATGCATCATTCCTAACTGGCCTGTGCCTTTTGTCCCGTTCTGGCACAGCTGGAGCAGCAGAGGCAGCAGCTGCTGACGGAGAGGCAGAACTTCCACATGGAGCAGCTCAAGTATGCCGAGCTAAGGGCTCGCCAGCAAATGGAGCAGCAGCACAGCCAGAACCCCCAGCAGCCCCACCAGCACCCCAGCGGGCCTGGCATGAACCCCCTGGGGGCACCAGCACACCCAGGGCTGCTGCCCCACCAGCAGCCCCCGCCCTACCCCATGATGCACCACCAGATGCCACCTCCTCACCCACCTCAGCCAGGTAAGAGCAGGGAGCTCCTCCCTGAATCCCTGTAGGAGGGAGCCCAGAGGGAGAGGCTGCCCCAGGGGTGATGGGGGCCTGGGTTACTGGTTTGTAGTGGTGCCACTATCAGACACAGTTGGCTGGAAGGATGAGCTCTGCTTGTTCTGCAGCTGCATTATGGAGCTTTCACCCCCATTCCAGGTGTGTGGATGGAGTTTGAGGAGGTGGTGTCTTATGGAGGGTGTGAACCCCAAAAGCTGGGAATGAGGGAGGGCCAGGGTGGGAGGCAGTGGGCACAAACATGAGAAATTCCTTCCCACCACAGGAAAACACCTTTTTTCCCTGGGAGGCTCATCAGCCCCAGAGCAGGTTGTCCAGCAGGGCTGGGAGTCCCCTGCCTGGGACAGTCAGGCTCTAAAGTAAAGTGAAATGTGAAGCTGCCCCAAGCGCTTCCAGATGTTTTTAGGTTATTTGTATTTCTTTAGACTTGTTTTATACTTGGTGATCTGAGCAGATGCTCCTTCAAAAACAATCATTCCTCAAATTCTCCAGTTCATGGCACAGAAGTTCAGAGACTGGGACAAGCAGCAGGAGCTCCTTGAGGAACTTCCTTTGGCAGGAGACCTGACTGTGAGAGGTTGCTGAGTCCTGCCTGGATGTGTTTGATGCCAGGGGAGGGTCACAGCACCGTGTTGGTCAGAGGGGACACCTGGAAGTCTCCAGTCCAGCCTCTCCTGCTGGCAGGGGACTTGTCCTGCTGAGGGTTGGGTATCTCCAAGGGTGGAGATACTCCTGATTCCAGAGGATGGGATGATCGGGTGCTGATGTGAATTGGCAGCTTTTACTTGCTTGTTGAAATGGTAATTTAAAATCAAATAAAGGTGTCTGGCACGTGGGAAGCTGGTTGTGGGACTGAACACAGCCAAGGAGGAGCTTGACCAAAACCTGCTCCAGAAGAAGACCTGATCAGTTATTAACCAAAAATATTTTGGAAGATTTTTCATAGGCAGCTGCTGAAGAAGCTGGCAAGTTTGGGTGTCATAATCCAGATAGAACGTGGCAACAGGAAGCTGCAGGAACTTGAGTTTTCCTCTTGAGACAAAAAGTGTTTGGTTTGGGAAGGAGCAGAAGGGCACAGGAAGCAGCAGGATTTGCAGGTGACCAGGAAAATGGTCACTAATCCAGCTGGATCTGCAGAGTAGTCCAAGTGGGTTCCCTCAGCAGGGGCAGAGTACTGGAGGCTGGGCAGGAAGGGAAGAGTTGTCTGGTGAGGCTCAGGCTCACTCTGTTTTTAAGGCTCAGGGAGTTCCTGGGTTCACTGTGGACAAAAATCCCCGGGACTGTTTGGGAGCTGGTTTGGTTTTTGCTGGAGTTGGATTGGGAGTGTGATAAAACGTGGTCTAGCTTTAGACTCAGATTTAACATCTTGGCTTAGTGTGTCTGTTGTGGGGTGTGGACAGCTCAGGGCTGCTCAGGTGGCCGTGAAGGAATAACCTGGAAAGGGAAAACTGGCAAATGGAGAACGGAGTAAAGGAGGGAATCGTGGCACATCCATACACAGCTCTCCCTCCACGCTGCTGTGGAGGCTGGCAGTGGGACAAGGTTAAAGCATTGTTGTATTTATTTGCTGGGGGACTGATAGCTCCTGGTGTCTGATGTGCTCCCATCCTTGGCTCACACAGCCCCGTGTGACTCCAGCCCCTCGGAGCCACCCGGGCTCTGCATTCCCAGCGGTCCCTCCCGGAGCAGGGACAGGGAATGTGGCTCTGTTAATTAGTCAGAACATCTCTCTTTCAGGTTTGACTAAAGCTGCTCGATAGATTGACTTTTCCAGCAGCACCTCCCCTGGCTTAGGGCAGCAGAGCCCTGGCTGAGGCTCAGCACTCCTGGCTCCCACAGCAGCATCTGGAGCTGTCCCATTCCACACACCCCCAGCACCGGGATCTGCCCTCCCCTCCTCTGGCACTTCTCTGGTTTGATGCTTTTGTGAAGGGAAGAGTTTGAGGCCCGCTCAGAGTTTGGAGCAAACCCCTCTGTGTCTCCTGCCACAGCCCAGCTGATCTTGCCTAGAAAGCAGAAGGGGCTCATTTCCTTGAGTTCTGCAGTGGGAGTTTGTTGGGAGTGCCTGGGAAGGCCACGGGTGCCAAAGCTCTTTGGCTGCACAGCAGAGTTATTCTGGCTTGAGGGCATGGAGAGAAGATGGCAAACTGGAGAACTTCACCTTGCTCACCCCACACCTGTGAGTCCCCTCACTGGCTCTGCCCCTGAGTCTCCTGCAGCCTTGGTGGAGATCCCAAAATTTGGTGAGAGTGAGGAGATCACGGAGTCCTGGAATGGTTTGGGTTGGACCTTGAAAATCACCCAGTGGGCAGGGACACCTCCCACTGTCCCAGGCTGCTCCAAGCCCCAGTGTCCAGCCTGGCCTTGGGCACTGCCAGGGATGGGGAGGAGAAACCCCCAAGCCCCGGAGAGTGATGCAGGAGCCCCGTGGGGCAGCCGGGCTGGCAGTGCCTGCACAGTTCCTGCTCAGCTGGCCGGGTGTCACTCCAGAGCTCACCTTGGTGCTCTGTGGTGCTTTCAGACAGGTTCTGACCTCAATAGCAGCTGAAAGTGCGGCCGTGGGCTCAGCAGACCGTGAACAGAACGCGACGTCGGCGTCCTCGGAGTGACTGACGAGAGCTGAAGGGGTGGTGGGAAGCAAAGGGAGGAAAGGATCTGAGATGGCATTTGGAGAGGGAAGAGAGGAAGATAAATTCCTGCTCACGGCTCATCTGGGCTCGGGGGCAGAAACAGTTAAGTCAATCTCTTAACTAAAAGTGAGGCTTTTCCCAGAAATGTGGTTTTTAGCTCAGAAGTCAGTCTGGACATGGTGGTGGAGAACATCTCCAGTGGAGGGTTGGGCTGGACCCATCTGGAGAACATCTCCAGCCAAGGGTCACCCACTTCTCCTTGGCAGGGCCATGTCTGCCTCTGCTGGACTGTAGATTCATCTTCCCTGAGCTTATTTTGTTCTCCCCTTTGCCCTGGAATGAGAACTTTCAAAATAGGATTCCAGTTTCACTGTGAAAAGCTGCACCTTGTCATAACAGGAAATAAAATTCCCAGTTTCTTCCCATAGTACCACTTCTGGCACTTCATTGATTTCTGTTTGAGCTCTGGGCTGGTGAGCAGTGGGGTGAGAACTCCTGGTTCTGGTGATACTCGTGGTGTGGAATACGAGAAACTCCTGGAAATTCTTGGAGGAAGAGAGATAGCTGGGAATTAGCAGCTGTCGTTATTAACTCTTCCTTCAGGTGGGATTTTCACCTGGTAAATCATTTCTGACCTAAGGCAGAAATGGAATGAGGAGGGCAGGATACACTTCCCACCACAGCTGGATGAGCAACTTTAATAACCTTCCCTTGATATATTTTACCTCATTTTCTGTCAATGGTTGAAATACTCAAAAAAAAAGAGACTTTGTCAGGAATTTTGAGCTTGTGGTTTTTCAGCTGCTGAGCATTTCATTATTTGTGGGTTTAAATTAAGTTCCTGGATGCTATTTGCTTCCTTATTGGGCTGGCGACGATTTTTTGGGTACAGATAAGGATTTTGAGTTCACTTCCTTTAGGTAAATATTCCCTAGCAGCTGTCAGTGCTTCCTGCTTCTCCATCAGATGTACAGAGCTTGCTGGGGAGGTGCAGGGAGCAGTGGGATGAAAGGAAGTCCAAGTCATGGGGTGGTGAATGGGGTTGGAGCTGATCCACGGCGTTGTAACCAGGATGTAATTCGGGATTGAGGGTGTGAGGGTGGTCGGTGGCACGGGAACACTGACACCACGTCGGGCTCTCTCTGCAGTTTGGCTGTTTGAAAACCTGGGCAAGAGGTGTTTGGGGCTGGGATAGTGAATAAAAGCAGTAAATATCTGATAGATTACAAAATTCCCAGAATCAAACAGTAAATCAGAGTGACCCCGGGGCTCCTCTGCACTGTGCTGCCCCTGCCCTGCGGAGGGCTGAGCACTCCGGGGATGTTTGGTGCTGGATCCTTTCCTCTGGGAGGGTGACAGCAGCAGCTTCTCCACGAGGTGTTCCCAGTGTATCCCAGGAGGTATTCCCAGTGTATCCCAGGAGGTGTTCCCAGGGTATCCCAAGAGGTGTTCCCAGTGTATCCCAGGAGGTGTTCCCAGTGTATCCCACCAGGTATTCCCAGTGTATCCCAGGAGGTGTTCCCAGTGTATCCCACCAGGTGTTCCCAGTGTATCCTGGGAGGCGTTCCCAGTGTATCCCAGGAGGTGTTCCCAGTGTACCCTAGGAGGTGTTCCCACTGTATCCCAGGAGGTGTTCCCAGTGTATCCTAGGAGGTTTTCCCACTGTATCCCAGGAGGTGTTCCCAGTGTATCCCAGGAGGTGTTCCCAGTGTATCCCACCAGGTGTTCCCAGTGTATCCCACCAGGTGTTCCCAGTGTACCCTACAAGGCATTCCCAGGGTATCCTAGGAGGTGTTCCCAGTGTATCCCACCAGGTATTCCCAGGGTATCCTAAGAGGTGTTCCCAGTGTATCCCACCAGGTATTCCCAGTGTATCCCACCAGGTGTTCCCAGTGTACCCTACAAGGCATTCCCAGGGTATCCTGCGTGCTCCCCGGGAGGCACGGAATGGTGATCCCGGAGCGGGGCCCGGGCACAGCTCCGGCTCTGGGAGTGCCCGAGCCCGGCACTCGGAGGGAGGGGCAGAAATGCTGGGTGCCAGTGAAGTGGAAATTCTGCCTCTTCTTCCCCGAGCCACGAGGCCAAATGAGTTATTGTGGTTAATTATTCACAGTGCTTGGCTGGGGGGGCGGCGGGAGGCAGGGAGGGAGGGAAGGTTGGATCTGCTGCTGGAATATCCCTGCCCACGGCAGGGGTGGGATGAGATGAGCTTTAGGGTCCCTTCCAACCCAAACCATTCCAGCATTCCCAGAGCCTGTGAAACCTGCTCCCAGTGGGAAGGAGCACACCTTGGAATGCCAGCAGGCATTCCCTGGAGCTGTTCTCTGCCTCTTCCCTGTCAGGGCTGGGGAACAGCTCCTCAGCAGCAGGAGAGCAGGGTGTCACCAGGCTCATCCCCACGGATCCCGCCGGCCAAAGGCCCCTCCTGCACCGGGCACTGGCTGTGTCCACAGGTTTTCCCTGCAAAGGCTGGACAGGGAGATGTGCCGGAGGATTTGGATCAGCTCCAAGCCTCGTGCATCAAAACAAAACCCCTCTGGCTGCTTATCAGCCCAGTGCTCCTCAAGTGCTGATTTAATAGAGGGAGAGGCTTTTTAATGGAGATAAATACCTTGGAGAGCCTCTAAAGGCAGTTCCTCCCCTGATTCCCTGGAATGTGAAGCTGCATTGGTAGCAGGGGAAGGGGCTGGAGAAGGTGCCCAGCCCCTCTGCGTGAGGGGTTTTCAGTCTGTTAAATCTCGTGTTGAACCTTTGGGCTGGCTCTCTTCCCGCAGCTGCTGTTCCTGAGCTCTCCCCCCTATGTAGGTCACACTTCCACATTTTCTGCTTGAGCCGCTGTCTTGGAGCGCTTTCTCTTGGGAAAAAAACATCTCTGTAGGAGCAGGGCTTTGGTTCTGCCGTGGTGGCAGCGGTGATTTCTCCTGGTTAATCCCACTCTGGATGGGTTCAGTGCTTGGATATCTCAGCTTGGGTGTTTTGGGATGGGATGGGATGGGATTGTTCCTCTGCCAGCTCCCTAAGCTAATTTTGAGGTAAAATCGTGGCATCCCGTGTCAGGAAGGGAAAAAATGAGCAGCCAAACCCCCACACAGAGGAGCTTCTCAGCTTATGGACAACTCCAGCAAACCGGCAGCGCCGCTTGGTTTTAAACCTCCAAGGTTTAACAGGGAAAACAGCTTGGGAGACTCCATGGTCCAGGAAGGAGGGAGCTGCCCAGTGAGCATTGCTGGGAGATTTGGAGCTGGTTTGGGTTGGGAGGGACCTTAAGGATCACCCAGTGCCACCCCTGCCATGGCAGGGACACCTCCCACTGTCCCAGGCTGCTCCAAGCCCCAATGTCCAGCCTGGCCTTGGGCACTGCCAGGGATGGGGCACACTTTGCATTTATGAAGAAATGGCATTTTATAAAGTAGATTTAGTTTCTGTTCAGTGGAGATTTTAGCTCAACTGGGGTTGATTTGCATATAAAACATCCTTGAAGCTGCGTGTCCCTGGGCGTTTGACAGCCCTTTCCCTGAAGGAATTCTTGCCCAGTGCTGGAGTTTCACATGAACCCATTCAGTGTGTAGTAAAGTCTGATTCAGCTTCAGGTGTTTCAGAAAAAGGGATTTTAATATTAATCACTTCGTTAGTGAGAGAGAATCTCGTAGGCCTGTGGTGTTCAGGGATGGCCAAATTATTGAGGCTCCTGTCAGGTGGCAGCTCCCAGGCTGGGAACTTCTCAGTTCCCAGCTTTCCTGGGCCTCTCAAACACAGCTGTGTTATTCCAGTTTTTATACTTTTATTCCCTGATCAACCTTAATTTTGCCAGTGAATAACACCCCCTGCAGCTGTGAATATCTTCTCCTTCTGCTACAAAGTCTCTGAGTCTTTGGGAGGTTGGAACTGGATGATGTTTCCCAATATCCCTCTGGCAGTGGGAAGCCATTCCCTGTGTCCTGTCCCTCCAGGCCTTGTCCCCAGTCCCTCTGCAGCTCTCCTGGAGCCCCTTTAGCTCTGGAAGGGGCTCTGAGGTGTCCCTGGAGATTCTCCTCTAGGAGTTAATGGTGTCTGTGCCCAGGTGTTGATCCCAAATCCAGAGCTTTAGCCCCGTGTGACTCTGGTGCTGTCGGTGTGCGTTCAGAGCCTTCGTTGTGTCAGAGGGTTCATTCCCATTCCTTCCTGGAGGGAAGGAGCCGTGTCCATCCCTGTCTCATGAAATGCTGGCCCTCCACTGACACGTGTTAAAGGAAATGGAATTGGATTGCTCCAAACCATCCCTCAAATGAGGTTTTAAAGCATCAGCCCCAAGCTGGAGGTGTCCAGGGCCGGCTGTTGTAGCTGGAGCAGGGAGGTCTCCCACAGCGCTGGTTTGTGAGGAAGAGCCTTGGAATCCTCCCTCCCAGCAAAAGAGGGAATCACAGCAGGAATTCCTGTGCAGCCCAATTTTAACTGTGCGATTTCAGTTCTCCCAGGAAACTTATCCATGAGGCTTCATGGCTGCTGCTTTCCATCAGGGGCTCTTCCTCTGATGCCTTGTCATTCCGTCTGCTTCCCAGCACTTGGATTCCACGGGATGTCCTTTCTGGTGGGGGTTCCCGTTGGGTTTGACTGTGTTCCCTCCCACTTGCCCCTTGTGCCAAGAGGTTCCAGGTGCCCCCTGGCCCTCCTGGAGGTGTGTTGGGGGACGAAGAGGCGTTTCCTGGGAGTGTGGAGCGCTTTCACACAGGGCTCTGCTCACTGCTGGGAGCACAACCCCACCGGTTTTCCCTCCCCACCACCTCAAGGGCCTCACGCTCGTGTCTCTCCCTCCTCCGCAGGTCAGATGCCGGGGCCTGGCTCCATGATCCCAGGACAGCCCATGCCGGGCCGGATGATGCCGAGCGTGTCCGCCAGCATCCACCCGGGTGGCGGGGCCGCCCCGCCCGGGATGGCCCCGATGTCGGGGAACCTCATCGGCCCCCGCGTCCCGCTGGCAGCTCCCAACGGCATGTGTGAGTGCCCCTCCCGGGGACGGTCCTGGGGGGCTCCTCTCTCCCTGGGAAAGGCCTTTTAGTGGGAACTCCCTGTTTCCTGTGGGAATAACGGGATCTGTGCACGCTGCCAGCCCGAGAGTGGTGCCAGGGATGTGCTGGAAGCTCTAAGTGCTCCTCAGCCCTCTGGGCATCCCAACACGTTCCATTGTCCTTTATTTTATTTATAACATCCCCTGTTTTATTTATAGTGATACAGGGGCTGGGTGGCGATGATCAAAAATCTCTCCCAGCTTAGTGGAGGGTCAGGAATTAAATATAATTCCTAAATAGTGGAGGTCAGAGTAAGATCCAGTTCAGTAATTCCTTACTGAAAACTTGGCACCCTGGATCAGCTTGGAATCAGAGCGAGGAAGTCCTGATTAGGAAGAAGGAGAAGATAAACCATGTAAGGAACATTCCCAACATAAAATCTGCACCTCTAAAAATGAAGTTGATTTATGGCAGCCAAGAAAGCAGCTGGATCAGGAGCCACAGTGTGGGAGTTGCTTGAATGAGTGTGAGAGTGTGGCCAGGCCCAGAAGGCAGAAGACAAGCTGGCACAGGGAGGAATGAGTGAGGAATTCTCCGTCAGGAATTCCTCAATAAATTTGCCATTATTAATTGCAGCCTGGCCCAGCTGCTGCTCAGGAATCTTCACCCCCAGAACACTCGGTGTGGTTGTCACCGGACGAGCAGGAATTGTCATCACTTGCTGTACCTCTCCCAAAAAATAATTGGGAAAAGCCCGTTTGATTTTGGCTTCAGCGGCAGGAGCTGCTGCGAGCTCTGACTCACGGGCGTTCCCAGCCCCAGCGGGAAAACTCCGCCTGTGCTATTTCTGTGTGGGCATTGCTCCTGTTCCTCTGCTCCCCCAGCTGTACTTACTTTTCCGTCCTTTTTCCTGAGCCTTTACCACTGGGAATATCTCTTGTCAGGTTGTGTTCCTGTTTGCTCTCTTCACTTCTCTTAATTTCTCCTTTTTTTCCTCCCCTACTAAACAAGTCAGTCATGTTCCATTAGCATCTCCTCTCTGGGCACGAGGCTGGCCCTTTGTGTCCCTCCTCTCTTCCCTCCTGCTCGCTGCATCCGTGGATTCCTCTGCTCTAACCTAGATCCACCCTTCAGAGGGAGGAGCAGCCGCTGTTTATATCAAACCCATTGTTCCATCTATTTTAAACAGAAAAGAGCTGTAATTTGGGCTCGAGCGCAGAGCTGGGAGGTGAGAGACGCCAGTTCCAGCTCTGCAAGTTGCTTGGCATGGATTTGCCAGCTGCTGAGCCGCATCCCCGGCACCTTGTCCGTAAAAATACGGGAATTTTTTCCTCTTTCACGAAGTCCATGCGGTGCCGCGTGGTGGAAAAGCACAATAAAGGTGCAGCAGAGCCTCGGGAACCGCCGTGGTGCCGTTCCTGGGGACGGTCCTGGCTGCAGGAATTCCCCTCGGACACACTGTCCCGTGGCCTGGAGACACCCGGGCACGGGTGTCGTGTCCCTTCTCCGTGTCCAGCCCCCCCCGGTGTCCCTCCGTGTCCCCCCGGTGTCCCTCACTGTCCCCGTTGTCTCCCCGCAGATCCCGGCCCGGCGCAGCCGCCCCCGCCCGCGGAAGGAGTGACCCCGCCCCCGGCCGGAGCCCCGCCGGCCTCAGCCGCTCCCTAAGCAGCCAAGGAAGGAGGAAGGAACTTCCACAGCAACGTAGTGGTGACCAAAAGAGAATTCCTCAGTTCCCTTCTGTTCCCTGGGGAGGTTTCCCCCTCCTCTCCCAGCCGTGTGCGTGTGATCTGCGCACGTTCGCACGGCGGCGTTCCCCGCTCCCCACCGGAGCCCGGCAGAGCTTGGCATTCCCTTGGGAAAGCTGCAGATAGGGATGCCAGGAGCGCCTCCATGTTGCTGGTGGGAAGTCCTTTACCCCTTGGCCTGCTTGCCTGGCAGAGCTCCACGCTGGTTTCCTTCCTCTTGGTGCTTTGAGCTTGGGCTTCTCCCGGGAAGGGTGAAATAATCCAGGTTTTGGGGCAGGAGCTGAGCTTCAGGATGTGCCCGCTCCGGGGTGTTCCGGGGTCTCCGGGCAGAGCAAAGCACCGAGAGGAGATGCCAAACCAGAGCTTGGAGCAGAGCAGGAAGAGCAGGGCGTGCTGGGGCAGGGAGGCGCAGGGCCGGCAGCCGTGCCCGCAGGGATTCCTGGTGGCTGCGGCCGGAGCTCCCTCTAACTTATTACAGGAAATATTGATCCATGGGAATGAACCGGGAGTGAATCGATCCGAATAAAACCACTCAATGGTAGGAGTTTTCTTGCTCCAGTTTTTACCTTTCCTTTGCCTTCGGAGGTGGTAGTTGGACCTTCCCTGAGTAGTTCGGTGCAGTAGCCAACTGAGGAATAACCCCCCGTTTTTAGTCCCTCTTTTTGGAGCATATACTTTGTACTTTTTAAAATGAAGAAAACAAACAAAAAAATAATAATAAAGTAGATAGCGAAGAAGTGCTAGAATTTGGGATTGGGTTGGGATGGCTGGGATGGGAATGCCAGAACTACCTCTGGACAGCCGGGGCGGCAGCGAACGCGGCTGGGACAGTTCCTGTCACCCCCCACTGCGGCTGGAGGGGTGGGGAAGGGAACAGCTTCAGCAGGCGGATCTGGGAGCACCCCAGAGCTGCTGCTGCACACCTCCAGGCTGCCAAAACTTGGGAAAAAATTCCTGCAAAAAGTCCTTTTCTGCCCGTGGCTTGGGTTCTCTGCCCTCATCCCAGCCCGGGAGTGTTTGGTGTTTCCCTGCCAAGGGTCTGGAGGCTGCTCCTTGATTTCAAGGGTGGCTTTTGGCCAGGTGGGAGTTGAGGTTGGGCTGGAGAGAGGCTCCCAAAAACTCTGGAACCTCCAGAACCACTTCCACCATTTAAAAATTAAGGATTTGCCAGGTCTTCCAGCACGACTCCCCGGTGCCGCGCAGAGAGCGGCCGGGGCCTTCCCATTCCCCTTCCCAAGGCTTCCTTCCCCTCCAGGGTCTTTGGGGTGAGCGTGGGATTTCTGGTGCAGCCCTTAGTCCAGTTTAGAGTAACCTCAGGTTGTTTTTAGCGTGAGCGATTCCCAGGATCCAGGTGGAGACTATTTTTTACTGTCCTAGTGCTGATCCTGCCGAGGACCTGGATCCTGGACACTGTTTTGTTTCTGTATAAATAACCCCTGTGCCCACTTTTTCACCTGATCTCTGTATAGGGCCGGTTTGATTCCTGCAGCAGCCACCCAATTTTGTGAAATAAAAGCAAAAAACAGCGGTTTTTGTACAAAGCCTGTGGAGTTTGTGAAGTCTCCTTTGCCTTTGTGTGCGGGAAGAGCTGGGAATTGTCGCTGCGAGCCGGGGCTGTTTTGGGGCTGAACGTGAACTCCAGAGGAGCAAACACAAAACCTGAGCTTGGGGCAGACCCCGGAGGCACGGGGGCAGCGCAGACCCTTCACTGACCCTGGATGTGCTGCTGTGGCCGGGCCCCAGCAGGGTTCGGAGCCCAGGGACGCGGCTGCAGCGAGCGGCCCCGCAGCGCGGCTGCTGTCGGGTTCCCGCTGCCCGCGGGCTCCGGAGCTGTTCCTGCTGGAATCACACTGGAACGGGAGCTCTGACGAGGCAGCTTGGGCTGGGGAGGCCTCGGTCCCACTGCTCCCCCGTCCAGCTGCTCTGCCAGGTTCAGTCCTGCTGCCTGTCCCGCCCTTCCCTCCAGCCCCGCCGGGCTCCGCAGGCTGCCAGGGGGGTTTGTCTCTGGTTAAACTGAAACCAGAATCCAGTCTGGATTATATTCCAGCCATTCCCGCTGCTTTGCCCAGGGAGAGGCTTTGCCTCGGAAGTGACACCTCTTCCCAGGCATCTCGTAATGCCCACAGTCCTTAATTCCCGAGGAGGGAAAAGCCCAGGGGTGGAGCTGTGTCCCCGGGTCCAGGACACGCCATGAAAGCCACGTTCCCAACTGGGAATTCCTCCTTGGATGGGCAGGGGGGTCTCCAGGGCTGGGGCGTCCTGCTGAACATCATCTCGTGGGCTCCTTGGTGCTGCTCCTGCACGGGGCAGGAAGGAGAGGGAAGGAGCTCCTGGATCTTTGCATCCCAGCCAGGCTTGTCCCTTGGGATGATGACCTCCTCACCTGCAGCACGGCCAGCAATGCTCGCTTTTCCTCCTCTCATCCCGAAGATCATTTTCCTGAGGGATGCACAGAAAGTGGTAAATCATAAATGTCCATTTTGGAAGTCTTCTATTTACAGCCCCCAAAGCTTTGTGGTCGCAGCAGCTGCCAAGGCTGGGCTGGACAGAGCTGGAGTGAGGGAGAGGAGAATGGATCTGCTTTGGGATCCCGGTTTTGGGAATGCTGGTGGGTGAGGAGCTGGCCAGACCCCCCCGTGCCTGGGCTGATCCCAGCATGGGCAGCAGGAATGGGGGATTCTGCCCCTCAGCCCCACTCAGCTGAGACCCCACCTGCAGAGCTGCCCCAGCCCCGGGGCCAACAGCACCAGGACCTGGAGAGAGTCCAGAGGAGGCCCCGGAGCTGCTCCAGGGCTGCAGCCCCTCTGCTCTGGAGCCAGGCTGGGACAGCTGGGAATGTTCCCCTGGAGAAGGGAAGGCTCCAGGGAGAGCTCAGAGCCCCTTGCAGGGCCTGAAGGGGCTCCAGGAGAGCTGCAGAGGGACTGGGGACAAGGCATGGAGGGACAGGACACAGGGAATGGCTTCCCAGTGCCAGAGGGCAGGGATGGATGGGATCTTGGGCAGGAATTGTTCCCTGGGAGGGTGGCGAGGCCCTGGCCCAGGGTGCCCAGAGCAGCTGGGGCTGCCCCTGGATCCCTGGCAGTGCCCAAGGCCAGGCTGGACATTGGGGCTGGGAGCAGCCTGGGACAGTGGGAGGTGTCCCTGCCATGGCAGGGGTGGCACTGGATGGGCTCTGAGGTCCCTCCAACCCATCCTGGGGTCTGACTCCGCTGTGGGTGTTTGGATCCCCACAGCTGGGCTGGGGCTGGGGCTGGGGTGGGGGCCGGGGCTGCTCCTGCTGCTGGAGAACGGAGCGGGATTTGGGAGTGAATTCCTTGCTATTCTCACTTTCCTGCTGTGGGTACAGCCGGCTGGAAGGTGGCTTTAGGACAGGGCTCTGAACTGCCCAAGTGTCCGCCCTGAAACCGCTGTTGGGGTCATTTCAATCCAAGATGTCCTTAGGATAAAGGGAATTACCTGCCCAGGGTGAGCCCTTCTGCCTGCTCCAGAAAATTCCCTGTCCCCCCTGCCTGTGCAGCGGGGAGGGGTTTGCATCCTCATCCGAGTAATCGGATCCTGCTGGAGACGGGCGATGCGATCCGCACGATTGTTCCTCAGCACCATTGGCCGAGGGAGGGAAGAGGGAGCGAAGCAGGAACAGGAACGGGCGCCGGCACCGCCCTTGTCCATCCCAAAACCACCCTAAACCTCCCGTGTCCTGCCTGGGATACGCACTCCACTCCGGGCTGCCTGAAAAGCTGGTTTTTTGTCCTTTCCTGGCCGATTTAAAGCCCAAAACGCGCCCTGGGGCTTGTGGAGAGTTTGGGGTGTCTGAGTGCGCGTTGTCCCCTCGCTGCTGTTTCATCCCCGTGCCTGTCTCACGGGAAACGTCCACGCGAAGGGTTGGGAGCTCCTTTTCTCACTCCACAGGTTTTACAGGAACGAGTCCAAGGCTGACCCCGGCGCCCACCCCCTGGATAATCCCCCCAAATCCCGGGAGGAAGAGACGTGCCCCAGACAGGGCGGCTCTGGGTGACCTGCCAAGGGCTCGGCCGTGCCGGGGCCGTGCCGGGGCCGTGCCGGGGCCATGCCAGGGCCGTGCCGGGGCCGTGCCGGGGCTGTGCCAGGGCCACCCCTGCCCGGCTCTCCAGGAGCACTGTCCCCCTTTGTCTGCAAATTCCTGTTGGGAATTTCCCCTTTCACCGGAACCCCAGGACGCTGCCGGGGTCACGGCACAGGGACCCTTCCAGCAGCGCTGGGAGCCCTCGGGACGTCACCTGGAGGCTGCAACGGGAAACTGAGGGCTGATTATTGGGAATTTTTTCCCCCAAATCCCTCATTTTCTGTGTTTTTAAGTTGCAGTGTGATAAAAACAAGCTGGTGTCCATCAAAGCTCCCAGAATTCCAGCCCCGGGATGGAGCTGGTGGTCCCCCTGTGCCAGGACCAAGGTTGCCACCCAGCTGCGTGTCACTGACCCAGCAAAGACCCGGAGCCACTTCCAGGCGCAGGATCAGCCCCGCGGGACCTGAGGGACGTCTCCTCGCTGAGCTCTGGTCCGAGTGCTGCTGTGAGAGCCCCCAGATCCCCCCAGGATCCATTCCAAGGAATTCCCTTGTTCCTTCCCAGTGCTAGGACCGGGATGTTGTGATCCCACTGGTCTGGAGGCGGACGCTGCCCTTGGGGGATGCTCCGGGGGGATTTCGGTGCCCTGCAGCTCTGGGTCTCTCTGCTGCTCCAGTTTTGGGTTTCCTTCTCCAGAGGTGCCGGAGCCCCGGGGGTGGTGAAAAGGCCGTGACCTGCCGTGGGAGGGACGAGGTTGGTGTTCACACTCCGGGCTCAGCTCAGCCCTTCCCAAGCCCTTTTCCATCATTTCAGGGGATGAAGTCGTGTCCTCACTCCTTGTCCTGAGTGTGAAACAGCCGCCTTGACTCACCCGCGTTCCCAGCAGCGATGAAAGCAAAGCCTTGGAGGTGAAAAGCTTTTCTGAAGGGCCTTTAGTGCCCTCTTGGCAAAATCACAAGCACTAAACTGGGTTCTGCAGGCGGGAAGGAGGAAGGAGTGGGAGCAGTGCTGGCGCTCGCGGTGACCCACCCCGCTCAGGGACAGCTTTATTTGCCACCTGTGCAGGCTGTGCAAGTTCACAGACACAAAAGGTGTTGGGCACAGCTGGCAGGTGTGATGTGTCCTTGGATGCAGAGCTCCATCCTTGGATGCAGGGCTCCATCCTCGGGATGCAGAGCTCCATCCTTGGATGCAGAGCTCCATCCTCGGGATGCAGAGCTCCATCCTTGGGATGCAGAGCTCCATCCTTGGATGCAGAGCTCTGTCCTCGGGATGCAGAGCTCCGTCCTTGGATGCAGAGCTCCATCCTCGGGATGCAGGGCTCCATCCTCAGGATGCAGGGCTCCATCCTCGGGATGCGGCTCCCCGCCGGCCCCGCTCCCCAAAGCTCGGCCTCACTTCACTCAGGGTTTTCCTTGCTCTTTGCAGCTCAGAGCTGGGACAGGTGATTATTAAACCTCTCCCACTTTTTCCCTCTGCAGCCGCAGGCAAATGTGGCTTGGGAATGGCTGGGAGAGCACGAGCCAGGGGCTCTGCCCCTGCAGCAGGTCTAGCAGGGCTGGAGGCCCCTCGGCCACTGGACTCTGCCCCTGCCCGGGCCAGCTCTGCCTCTGCAGACCCAAATGCACCGGCCCCTGTGCAAGTCAGGAAGGGTTTCTTTGGGAAGTTCCCGGCTCCAGCGCCGCAGGACACGCAGAGGCTGTGGATCTGTGTATTTTTGTGCCTCCGGCATCCTTCCCCAAGCTGCTCCTGCAATCCCAAACACGGCTCCTGCTTCGAGGACTTTGAATTGCGGTGATTTTCGGATCAGCGGGGTGTCGGGAGCAGTTTGGCGTGTGCCGGTTCCGGGGCGGGGGAATCTGTTCCCTGCAGAAAGGGCTCGGATGGTGTGGGCTGAGCACGGAGGAGGCTGAAGGTCGATGCGGCGGCGGCTCCTCCAGGGATCGGTGTCGCATCGGGACTCGTCACCTCAGAGCCAGCCCGGGCGGTGCCAGCCCCAATCAAGGACAAAGCTGTCCCTAAAACCCCGCCTGGCTGAGCTGGGCTCGGCCCTGGGCTCAGGCTCAGCATCCAGGGTGTTGTGACCGGGAAGGGTTCACGTGTCCGAGGGGAGCGGTGCCCGAGCCGGGGCAGGAAACGCCAACCTCAGTCCTGGCTCTTTGAGTCAATTCTTCATTTTCTTTGCGCTTTTCCAACACTCGTTAGTGAAAGAAAAACGGGGGAAAGGTGATTTGAGCCTCTCCAGTCCCTGGCTGAGGAGGGAGGGAAAGGCGGTGGCAGGAGCCGAAGCCGGGGTGAGGTGCTGGCCCGGCCCATCCTGGCCCTGCCATCGGCTCCCCTTATCCCGCGGGTCCGGATGCCCGTGGGGATCCTCAGCGGACACAGGGGTGAGGCGATTCCTGCTGCTCAGCTGGTGGGAGGGAGCTGGGAAGGTGGGGATCCAAGCCCAGCCTGTTCCTCCTCCTGGCCTCCGTCTGTCAGTCCATCCCCACGGGATCCTGGACCGCAATCCAGCCCGGCACCTGCGGCCAGCGGTGCCCCCGCGGGAGGAGGAAGGTGCTGGTGTGGGGCTGCCCCACGGCCACTGGGACACTGGGAGCTGCCAGCCGGGATCAGCTGGGCTGAGGGCCTGAGCCAAGCACTGGCAGGAGGGTGAAGCGGGACTGGGGGAGCAAAGCCCCTCCCGTGGGCTTTTGGGGATCCCAAGGCAGGGCAGGATCCACGGGCAAGCTCCACTCCCAGTGCTGAACTGGGCAGGGAAGGGGTTTGGGATGAGATCCCTCCCCAGCTCACTGCACCGACGGACAGGGCTCACGGATTCGCTCTGGGAAGGCCCCCAGTGGTGGCTGCAATTCCCAGTCTTTTAAATCACCTTTAATATTCTGAGTAATTCCCCCAGGAAAACACAGACTTGGCAACAGCAGCCAGTTCTTCCTAAGTGAGAGAGCTGGTGCTGGATTTCTCCTTCAAGACCATCGCTGTCCATCCATCTGTCTGTCCATCCCTCATCCAACATCTGCTGCTGACGAAGCCCGATCCAAAGCAGGTTTGTAGGAATGCGGAGGGATCTGGATCCGACCCCATGCTGGGCTCGGCTGCTCCTGGATTTGGGCACAGCGGTGGAATTGGCGCGTTAAGGCTCGGCCCCGCTTTGCCCCTGCGAGGCTCCGGGATCCTCCCTGGCTGGATGTTCCTGCCTGTGCACGGAACAGGAACGTCCCCCCAGCCCAGCCCCCCGCACCCACCGCCCGCCCTGCGAGCTCTGCCCACCCAGCCTGGGGGTCCCTGCTCCAGAGCCATGGGCACAGGGATGGCTGCGGGGCCTGTGTGGGAGGTGGGGGCCTGCAGGGAATGTCCTGGCCCCGTCCCCCGGGCACGGGCAAGCAGCCTCCAGCAGGGTGGGGGTGCCCACACCCTCTTGTCCCCAGCACAAGGGGGTCTGTCCTCGTGGGGCTCTGAACCCTGCGGTGACACTGGTGGAGCCCCCAGGATGTCGATACCCTGAGGGGACACCGGTGAGGGTGGGAGCGGGATCCCTCAGGATGGGGGACACCCCTGGATGAGGTGTCCCAGGGCTGTCGGGGGACACTGGCCACACAACCCTCTGGACAGGAGGAGCTGGTGCTCCAGGACACCAGCCCGGGCTGTCCCGAGGACTGGCACAGCCTCTGGCCATGGAGGCATCCAAGATGTGGCCCCGGGTGGCTCCAGGCCTGGCACAGGTGGCCCCGGGTGTCCCTGCCAGCCCCGCCGGCTTCCTGCCCCCAGGAGTCACTGTGGGTGCTGGAAGCTTCCATGGGCTGCTGCCCTGCCCAGGCTCCATCCCAGCACCATCCCCATTCCCGGATCCCACCCTCCTTCCCTCAGCCTCTTGCTACCAGGCAGGGACCTGGCACTGGGACCCCCAGCCCGTGGGACCCCGATCCTCTTCCCAACCCTTTTCCCGGCTGTCACGGCCCTGTCCCCCCATCCATCCTGGCGGCCCCTCGGCCGGTCCCCTTGGAAACGCATCCAGGGCCGGAAGCCTGGGGAATACTAAGCAGGTGCAGCCCCTTCAATCCCCCTTTGAGAGGGACAGAGCGGGGCTTGTTCCCGGCGCGGAGCCCGGCCAGGAGCCGCGGCTGCTGGGGGGAGAGGGGACCCCCATTCCCGGCGTCCCCCCAGCCCAGCCCCTGCACACACGGCCCGTGGGAGCGGGGGGGACACGAGGGGGTCACGGCCCGGCTGGTGTGGGTCCCACGTGGGAGTGGGGGGCACTGCAGTGGGGTCCCCAGGGAGCCCCCGGCGCCGCCCCGGCGTCCTTCAGTGGTGTGGGTGGTGTGGGGTGTGGGATACGGGGTGTCTGATGCGGGATGCCCGACGTGGGGCGCAGGATTTGGGATATGGGATGCGAGGTTTGGGATGCGGGATGCCCAGCGTGGGATTTGGGATGTACGACGCAGGATGCCTGATGCAGGGTGTGGAATGCCCGATGGGGGATGCAGGCTGTGGAGCAGCCATGACGGACACATCCCTGCGCTGCAGGTGGAGGTGTCCAAGGACACACAGCGACCTTGGGAGGCCTCGGCCAGCTGGGAGCCAGTGCCGGCCGCAGGGGGATGAGGTATCCATGGAGCCAGCGGTGCAGGGACAGCGAAGGAGCAGCCGCTGTCCCACGGACGGGTCCGGGCTGAGTCCCCAGAGCAGCCCGAGGTGTCCTCCGGTGCTGCCCCAGCACCGCCACCACACCCTGCAGGGGTGGGCTCTGGGGGCGAGGGGCCGGGGGTTCCCGGGTGGCCGTGGCCACCGCGGGGCCGGGCACGTCCGTGCCCTTCTCCTCTCCCGGCTCTTCCCCAGCTTCATCCAGACGCTGCCCCTGGCGCTGGGCCACGGGCTGGAGCAGCCCCATGCCCATGTGGGAGCCAGCCCTTGGTGCCCGCGGGGACAGGGCGCTGGTGACAGAGGCCGTGGTGGCTCCTGGTGGCAACTGGACCAGTCTGGCTCTGGCAAGCGGTGCCAGAGCCGTGGGGCGCCCACGCGGGGAGCAAGGAGGGTCCAGCCCGGCACTGGGGGTCCCTGCCTGGGCGGTCTGAGCGGTCACAGCCCCCCCTGGGCCAGAGCCCCGCGGTGCCCCCGGGGCGGTGCAGGAGTGCGGGGTGTGGGTGCAGGGTGGGGGTCCCCCAGCGCCAGGTGAGGATGCTGGGAGAGGATCCCGGTGCTGGTGCGGGGAGGGGTCCCCGCCCCGTGCAGGAGCAGTTTGGGGGGTCAGAGAGGGATGCCGGCGCTAGGGGATTCCCAGATCTGTTCCCCCCCGGCGCTGGGGGGTGCCAGGATGTGTCCCCGGTGTCCTCCTCCAGGAATGCCGATGCGGGAGGTGCCGGGATGTGTCCCCTGGTGCCCCCCCCCAGGGGTAGTGGTGCAAGGACGTGCCCTCTGTGTTCCCCGCCCCAGGGGTGCTGGTGCCGGGGTGTGCCCCCGGTGTCCCTCCCCGAGGATGGCGATGCCGGGGGGTGGCGGGGGTGTCCCCCCGATGCTGGGAGTGCCAGAATGTGCCCCCCGGCTTCCCCCCCAGAGGATACCCATGCCGGGGGTGCCAGGATGCGTGTCCCTCGGTGCTGGGGGTGTCGGGATGTGGCCCCCGGTGTCCCCCTCCGGGGATGCCGATGCTGGGGAGTACCGGGCCGTGTGTTCCCCGGTGCTGGGGGGTCCCGGGGTGTGTCCTTCCCGATGCTGGGGGTCCCGGGATGCGCCCCCCGGCGCTGCCCGCGGAGTGCCGGGGGGGTGCCGTGCCCGTGCCCGGAGCCGCCGCCGCGTCCGCGGTCCCGCCCCNGGGGGCTGCACCCCCGCAGGAAGGTGGATCCCCCTGGGCGGGGGGTTGGATCCCACTGCAGGGGGGTGACGATACCGATCCTGTTGCCGGGGCTGGAGCCCCTTTATGTGGGGGGGCATCTGCAGGAGCCGGGGAAGGGCTGGATCTCCTTGCAGGGCGGGTGGGATCCCCTTGCCGGGGCCGGATCCCTTCCGTGGGGCTGGATCCCCTTGGAGGAAGGGCTGGATCCGCTTGCCGGGGGCCGGAGCCCTTGCGTGGGGCTGGATCCCCTTGCAGGGCGGGCGGGATCCCCTTGCCGGGGCCGGAGCCCTTGCGGCGGGGGCTGGATCCCCGTGTGTGCAGGGGGAGCATCTGCAGGAGCCAGGGAAGGGCTGGAGCCCCTTGCAGGAGGGACCGGATTCCCTTACAGGGGCTGGATCCTCTTGGGATTATGGGGTGCACTTGCAGGAACCGGAGGGGGTCGGATCCCCTTGGAAGGGGGCTGGATTCCATTGGAGGGGGAGTTGGATACCCTTGGAAAGGGGCTGGATACCCTTGCAGGGAGCTGGATCCTGTTGCAGGGGCTGGATCCCCTTGCAGGGGCGGGATCTGGTTGTGTGGATGGGGGGCACTCGCACGAACCGGAGGAGGGCTGGATCCGCTTGCAGGAGGCTGGATCCCGGTGTGGGAAGGGCTGGATCCTGTTGTGTATCTGGATGGATGTGCAGGAACCAGAGAGGGCTGATCCCCTCGGAAGGGCTGGATTCCATTGCAGAGGGGCTGGATCCCGCTGCAGGGGCTGGATCCCGCATCCGCAGCAGGCAGAGGGGGCTGGATCCCCTGGCGAAGAGAGACGGATCTGTGGGGCGGGGGGGCTGGATCCCATTACAGGGAGCTGGATCCCGTTGTGTGTATGGAGTGCACTTACAAGAACCAGAGAAGGGCTGGATCCATTTCGGGGGGGGCCTGGATCCCCTTATGGGGGGCTGGATCCATTTGAGGAAGGACTGGATCCCTTTGCAGGGGGATGGATCCCCTTGAA
>VXAD01007348.1:83530-98744 GCA_013399195.1 Dicrurus megarhynchus
CGCGGCCCCGCCGCCGCCGTCCGGGGTGTCCGGGGGCAGCCCCACGGCCTGGCCGCGGCCAGGGGAGCGGGGCCCGCCCGAGAACGGCTCCGAGTGCCGGAGCGGGTACGTGCGGCACAACAGCTCCTGCCGCTCCCTGTGCGACCTCGTCCCCAGCTACTGCCACAACGGCGGCCAGTGCTACCTGGTGGAGAGCCACGGCGCCTTCTGCCGGTAAGGGACGGGGCCCCGGCGGGCTGGGGGGTGTGGGGGCTCCCCATCCCCGGGCACACCATTCCTGGGCACACCATCCCCTGCGCCCCATCCCCAGGGTCTCCATTCCCATGTACCTCATTCCCAGTCTTTCCATCCCTTGTGCCCCCCCCACTCCCAGTCTCTCCATACTCCATGCATCCCATCCCTGGGCTCTCCACCACCCATGCACTGTATTCCCAGTGTTTCCATCTCCCTGCAACCCATTCCTGGCATCCCCATCCCTTTCACCCCATTCCTAGTCTGTCCAACCCCAAGTACCTCATTCCTTGGCTCTCCATTCCCTCTACCCCATCCCTGGGCTCTCCATCCTCCTGGCCTCACATTCTCAGTCTTTCCATCCATTGTGTGCCCCATTCCCCATCTCTCCATCCTCCCTTGGACTCTCCATCTCAATGCACTCCATTCCCAGTCTCTCCATCCTCCATGCACCTCATTCCTGGGCTCTCCATTCTCTCTACTTCATCCCTGGGCTCTCCATCCCCCTGACACCCCGTTCCCAGTCTTTCCATCCTTTGTACATTCCATTCCGGACCTTTCCACTCCCTTGGCACCCCATTCCCGGGCTCTCCATCCCCGTGCACCCCGGCCCGGTGCCCCCCCGCAGCCCCATCCCGCCGGGATACGGAGGGGTTTCCCTGCCCCCCGAGCGGCGGCTGGGCAGGAATTAGGTCAGGGCCGCGCAGCCGAGGCTGCGGGGCGGCCGCGCTAATCGGCCCCGGCAGATTGTGCCCGGGAGGCCGATGCCGGCTGTGCCGCACGCACCGGGATATGCCCTGCGGCTGGCACCGAGCCCGCCCGATCGGGGGGACCTGGGGGACCCCTTCCCTGCTCCCGCCGCCGCTGGGGCTGGAAGGCACCGGTGCGGGGCACCAGCACCCTCTGGGAGACCCCGACCCCACTCCTGGCGTCCCCCAGTGTTCCCATCTCAGTCGGTGTCCCCCCCCTCGGGGACCCGCTAATCCCATCCCCCTCAGACACCCGTAATCCCCCCAGGTACAAACACCACATCCCCCGAGGATGCTCTGTGGGACCGGGGGCACGTTTTGGGGCGGGGGGACGCGTGTCGGGGCGGGGGATCCCTCTGACCGCGTCCCCCGGCAGGTGCAACACGCAGGACTACACGTGGCACAAGGGCACTCGCTGCGAGTCCATCGTCACCGACTTCCAGGTGATGTGCGTGGCCGTGGGCTCGGCCGCGCTCGTGGTGCTGCTGCTCTTCATGCTCACTGTGTTCTTCGCCAAGAAGCTCTACCTGCTCAAGACGGAGAACAGCAAACTGCGCAAGACCAAGTGAGTGACCAAACCCAAACACCCCGCGGCCGCCGGGCGGGCTCAGCCCCCGCCCGCGCTGGTGCCAGCCCGTCCTTTTGGCGTCACCGGGACCCCCGGTGCCGGTGGGGACGCGGTGACGGTGGGTGGGAAAGCTCCCTGCGGCGGGAGACGTGGATGTGGCTCCTGCTCCACGGTTAATCCCTTCAAGCTGCTCCTGACTGGCACCAGTTAATCTGCTTCGCTGGGAGCTGGGGACACCGGCTGTGCTGCCATCGGGGACGGTCCGGCTGGGGACAGGGCTGGGGGGTGACAGGGAAGGGTTTGGGGTCACCCCCCCCGCCCCAGCCATTGCTGCCCAGCTCCTGGAGCGGGGAGGAGGGAGCCTTCCCAGCCCGGTCCCTAATGAGCTGTTAATTAGTGTTTGGAAATGCCAAGTGTAATTAGCAGGGAAGCTCCGTGCCAGCTCCCGGGTCTCCCTCTCCAGCCCTGCCCCGGGCTGCCCTTCCCGCTCCCCTGCTCAGAGCCCGGCTACCCCAAATCCCCAGAGCTGGGGGCACCGAGCCCCCCAAAATATCACACTGGGCTCATTTAGCCCCAACTCCATCCCTGGGGACATTTAGTCCCCAAACCTCCAGAGTTCAGGACATTTAAGCCCGTAGACCTCCATCCCTGGTGATATTAAGTGCCCAAGCCCCCCAGATTTGGGGGCATTTAGCTCCCCAAATCCTCAGAGCTGGGGGTATAAAACCCCAAAACCCCCAGAGTAGGGGAGATTTATCCCTCCAAAGCCCCCAGGGCTGGGGCTATTTAGACCAAACTTCCATCCCTGGGGACATTTATCCCCCAGACCTCCAGTGCTGGGAGCAGTTAACCCCCCAGAACCAGGGTCACCCCAAAACGTGGGCGGGGGCTGCTTGGGGGGTCCTGCTCTCACCCCTGCTCTCCTGCCCCCGGCAGATACCGCACCCCATCCGAGCTGCACAACGACAACTTCTCCCTCTCCACCATCGCCGAGGGCTCCCACCCAAACGTAAGGAGCTGTGTGGCACCGTCCCCCCGTCCCACTCTCTATCCCGTCCTTGTCCCTCTGCCTGGTGACCTCTCACCTATGTCCCCTCCATGATCCCAGCACTGCCCTCCTGTCCCCATCCTGCCACGGTCACAACTCTGTCCCCTCGCTGGTGGGTCCCCAATGACCTAAGCTGGACCCAGGCCAGGCAGGGGGTCAGCGTCACCCCTCTGTCCCTTCCCCGTCCCCTCCTGCCTATGTGGCTTCCCGGGGAGCCACCATCCCGAGTTCCCGATGGCTTTGGCTCCGTGTGTGGGTGGCAGGGGTGGCTGTGCTGGAATTTTCAGGGAGGGGGCAGCTGGGGCAGAAGATGCTCCCTGGCTGTGGCATCACTGGGCAGGACCAGCGGATGACTCCGGACGCTGGAGGATGACACGCTCCGGGCTGCTGCTGTGGTTGGGATGCACCCACCGGCACCCCCCGGGATGCCCTTCCAACCTCCTGTCTTTCGACTCGGAACAGAGAGAAGCGAAGGGCTTTGCGGAGCGCGAGCCGGAGGAGGAGCGTAGGTCCCTTTAGCCTTTCCCTATCCATGGCCGGTGTTCCTGTCTTCCGACCGCCTTTAGCAGCCGTAGCGTCGGCGCGGCCCGGCCGCCCTGGCAGGAGGCTCCGGGGCCGGCCCCCTCCCCGCTGCCGAGAGGATGAACCTCGGGATGAACTCGGTGCCTCTCCCCGGCGTCTCGCCGGGCTCTGACACATCCCTCGTCCCCTCCGGATGTGGAGGGTTCGGCACGCGGTGCCTGGGATGCAGCACTCCGAGGATGAGGAGGGGTCAGCAGGGTCGTCTCCCCTGGAAAGGGGTTTCTGGGGATCCTGCAGCGGTGGAGCCAACGGCACCAGCTCTGGACTGGCCGGACGTCACTGCCCAGGAGATGGAGAATCCTGTCCCTGTGCGACGCCGGCCCTTGGGTGTCCCCGTCCATCTGCCGCTCTCCGTGTGGCACCGGGAGCACCGCACCCACCGCGGCCCGGCCCGGCCGGCCCTGGCACCCCCCAGGCCGGGGCTCATCCTGCCCCACCGGCGCCGCCGGGACCGCGCGGGCACAGCCGCACCCAACGCGGCCGGAGCTCGGCCCCGGTGCCGAGGGGCCGCTCTCCCCGTGGATGCGGGACAGACTCGGGGCACAGCCCAGCCCCGGCGCGGGGAAGATGCTCCAGCGGGGGGACGTCGGGAAGAGGCGTGCCCGGCTCTGGCAGCGGCGCGGGGGCACCGGCTGTACGCTGAGGAACCGCAATAAATCCAACCCCTCTGGCCTCCTGCCAAGCGCCGCCGGGAGTGGCTGATTGTCACGGGGACGAGGAGATGCGCCGGGCTGGGAACGGGAAGAGAAATCGGGTGGGAACGGTGGGCGGGATGGCCGGGGGGGATGTGCCTGTGGCTGGCACGGGCTCCTGCGGCTGGCACGGCTCGTGGGCGCTGATGGCTTTGGGAGCCGCAGCGCCCCGAGGTGGGGAGGCTATGCTGGGGGACGGCGACACCGCGGGGGGGTCGGACCCTCGCCCCGTGCCGGGAGCACCACGGGCCCCCCGTGCCGCCACCTGCGCCGGGGGGGGACGTTTGTCCCCTCCAGTGGCTCTCTGCAAGGGCTCGGTGGGACATCGGTGCCCTCACTGGGTCTCGCCCCCATCACGGCCCTGCCCTGACCCCCGTCTCTCCCGCAGGATGATCCCGGCGCTCCCCACAAGCTGCAGGACTCGCTGAAATCCTGCCTGAAGGACGAGGAGCCGTTCAACATCCACAACTCGACGTCGCCCAAGCACGACGGCGGCAAAGGGGAGCAGGACGTGGGGGAGCTGAACTGCCTCCAGAACAACCTGACGTGAGGGGCGGGGACGGGAGCGGGAGCGGAGCGGGAGCCAGGCTCCCCCCGCATCCACAGCCGTCTCCTCCCGCTGCTGGGTCCCTTCCCGCTCCGTGGCATGCTTTGGTGTGTTTTGTACAGAGGAAAACAAAAAATCCAGTCATAATTCGGCCGTGTCGTGGGGGTGTTTGGTTCGTGCTCCGTGTTTCTCGCTTGGGTTCGTTCCGCGCTGTGATTTCTAAACCTTTGCTGTTCCGCAACTGACTTTTTTTGTACTTTTGCCCCACTTTTTTTGAAATACAGGTAAAAACAACAAAAAAGGAGGGAAAAAAAAAAAAAAAAAGGAAGATCTTGAAATAAATAAACCATTTTTTTTTTTAAAGTTAAGCCTCTTGCCGGTGCCTGCGATCTCCCGACACGGACACGGCGGAATTCAGTCCCTGCTTGCACAGGCTCCCATCTGAGCATCCTCCGGGGGTGGTGGGTGCCTGGTCCCCCCTTCTCACCCTCTCCAGGCACCTTCCTGACTCTGCCAGGCCAGAGGTGCGGCACATCCTGCTACCCCGGACACCCCGGCATGTCTGGTGGAGGTGCCTGGGCTCCAGGATTTGCTCCATCCCCATGCCTGTCCCCACCATGGGTCCCCCCAAACACTGTGGCTGCACACGGGGTGACGGCTCCCAACCACTCCTGCTCCAGCAGCCTCCTTCAGTGGAGCTGCCCAGGCTGTCGGAGGGATTTTGGGTGAAACGTCCCAGGGTTGTCACCCCCCAGCTCCCAGTTTCCATCTGCGTGGAGAAGAACCGGTGCCACCATCCCAGTGGCTTTGGCAAGGTCAGGCTGGCCCTGTTGCCATCCCCCTGGGATCGAGCATGGAGCAGGGAGCTCTCCCCAGGGAATCCCAGCACTCCCACCACCCTCCCCTCCGGCCACGGCTCCGTCTTGCTTCCAGCAGGAACTGATTTCTTCTGGAGATGGATTCATCCACGAGCCAACACTCCGGGTTCCTTGGGAGAGAGGACACGGAGCCATTAATCACCACACAATATTAAGTGTGCGGCACGCCGGGGATGCAGCCGGCGCTCTCCCGGGGCAGGTTGGAGCCGGAGCCGCAGCTCCGCGTGGATCGGATGTTCCCGATGCGTCCTGTGAGCCGCTAAATAATTAATTCTCGGCTTGCTCGGGGAGATTAAAAACTGAGGAGTGGTGGTGGGAGCCGGCAGCCGATCCCGGCAGTCACGCGAGGCGGAGCGAGCGGCTCACCGGCACCGGCGGGGTTTGGTCTTTGCCATTCCCCTTCCAGCAGGGAGCTGCCGGACAGGTAAAACCATGGATAGAGCACTGGGAACATGGACACAGCAACAAAAAGGGGGGGGCGGGGGGAGAGAGTTGTGTTGGTGGAGCAGGAGCCTGGCAGAGCAGAGAGGAGATGCTGATGCCTGAGGAAATCCTGAGGAAAGGTGGGATGTCCTGGCATGGGCAGAGGCTGGGCACGAAGTTCCTGTGGGATGGGGAGGGAGGGAAAGAGAACTGGAGTGGGACGAGCATCGCTGTGACAAGAGAGGATCTGTGTTTGTGTGTGAGCAGCAAGGGGAGAAATGGTTGTGTGAGGACAGGGATGTCGGAGGGGATTGGGAAGCCGAGGATGAGGTAGCGTTGTGGGTGATGCAGGGGAGAGGAGAGGCAGTGCAGGGTGGGGGAGGCCACCCCTCATCTCCAGCTGCCCTTGGAGGGAGTCGGCAAGGTGGGATGCAGGGAGACACGGAGCGGGATGGGGCAGCCAAGGAGCGAGTCCATCCAGGGCTGCGTGGTGGGATCTGGAAACCGTCTGCTCCTCGCTGGGATCCTTCCTCGCGGTGCCTGTGACACCGGCCAGCCGGACACTGCCTGGGGAGACATCTGCCACGGTGTCACCGTGGAGGTGAGGCTGGCACAGCACAGGACAGTGACACCAGGGAGGTGAGGGTGAAGTGGCACAGCCCCTCAGTCCTGGCACAGCCCCTCAACCCTGGCACAGCCCATCCCTCATGGACAGTGACACCGTGGAGCTGAGGGTGACATGGCACAGCCCCTCAACCCTGGCACAGCCCATCCCTCACGGACCTGCTGTGGCTCCCCACAGAGGTGCCCACCTTGCAGTGGTGCCCACATTCCCTCACCCCCCGTTTTTGTCCCTTCCAAGAAGCCCGGCGTGGTCCGGGTGGGCAGCAGTGGGACCGTCCCGTCCACAAAGGCGGGGGTGGCTCCTGGGTGCAGGCCCTGTCTCGGAGCCGTGAGGGATGACCCACAGAGGAGTCCTGGATCCAGGAGCCATCCTCGGCTGCAGCCGCTCACCTCCATGGGCTGTAGGGACTTACTGGGATTCAGGACAAAACTGGGTCACAAGGATTTAAGCAGGTTTAAGGATGCTCCTGCTCACACACAGGTTGGGAGCGCTGGGGGATTTGTCCCCCTGTGCCCCTGCTCTGGGGTATTGCTCTGACCCCATCATTCCTCCCGGCTGCTCCCGCTCCCTCGGACCCTACTCACCTTCCTGGCGTGCTCCTGTCTCCCACGGGAAGGCACAGCCTCCATTCCCTGCCTCGCTCCAGCCGGCCTCGAGCCCTGGAGCCCCATCTGGCTCTGGGGTCAGTGTCCCTCGCCGTGCCTCCGTCTCCCCCAGGGGTACCAGCCCAGCCCCAGCCCGTGGGCTCTCATCCCCTCTGGCTTTCCCAGAGGAGGGAGGAGCGTGGTCTGGAGGGACGGATGGGGTTATCCGAGGGCTCCCTGCCAGTGCCTGGTTGGACACGGGAAAGGGCGAGGGGCAGGCGCTGTGTACCGTGCTCGGAGCCGATTTCACGGGCCCTGTGGAGGAATTTGCCTCCCAGCCAGCAGAGCAACACATGGGCTTTAATCACAGGCCTAATCACTGGGATGGAGAGGAGAGGCTGGAGAGCTATTAAATTTCAATGCTTGGTTGGTTTGCTGGGAGGGGAGATGGCCCATTGTGGCCAGAAAGGGCTGGCATGGGATACGGGCAGGGAATTGGCATCGGCAGTGGGCCTGTCCTCCTCTCTCCGCCGTCCTCTTTTCTCTCGCAGACACGTAACAGGATTAGAGCCACGACCCCGAGACAAGGAGCCTTTCTTCCCTTGACAAGCTCCGGCTGCCTGAAACAAAATATCTGGAGTCGGGATTCATTGGGTGAGTCCTCATTCACCAAACGAGGCCCGATTCACCAGCCACGAGTCCACATTCACCGGCCATGAGTCCACAATCACCAACCAAGAGTCCAGGTTCACTGAGCGAGGGTCCTGACCACTGGCTGAGACCTGATTCACCAGTTGAGAGTCCCGATCACTGGCTGAGTCCTGATTCAATGGCCAAAAGTCCCAACTCACCAACCAAATTTTGATTCCCCAACCAAGTGTCCTGATTCACCGGCTGGGTGCTGGTCAGGAGCATGAAGGGCTGGAGAAGGAGGTGGCAGCAGCTCAGTGTCCCCATCAGCCCCCGCACTCCCCAAACTGCGCTCATCACCTTTGGTGCAGGATGCTGCTCCTTTGGGATGCCGGGTTGGTCTGTCTCTCCCTGAGGTGCCAGGAGCTGGCCGTGCCATGTCTGTCCTTTGTCCCCTTCTAGACACCTCTGAGGACACCTCCTTGCCCGAGGGCTGGCCCCACACCCTTCCCTTGGAGGAATATTTGGAAGATGAGGCGGGCTGTCTCCTTTCCCTCGATTGGTGCTTCTGTCCCGCATTTCCCACCGCGGCATAGTCTGGCCCCGTTCATCTGTGGCTCCAGTCACACACAGCTACAGTGGTCAGATGAATCCCACCCTTGCTGTCCCACCTCCAGCTCCCAGGGGAAGGATGGTCAGGGACCATTGAGGAACCATTCCCAAACCCTTCTGGACCATCCCTGGGAGCAGCTCTGCTGACCCCCAGCACAGGAGCATTACGCAGTGAACCCCACGATGCTTCCCAGTGAGCCAAAGGCTTGGGAGGGGACATTCCTGTAGGTCACTGTGGGGAGCTCCTGGGAGCATCTCTGGTGACATCCCGGTGTTCCCACCAGTGCTGGGCTGCCTCCTGGCTGGGAGGAGCCCGTAACTGGTATTTGTGTAGCCAGAAAGCCCCGGGATCCCAGTATTTAGTGCTGGGAAATACCAATTACTCCATTACTCGCAGCCTGGCTGTAACAGGGAGCGATTCCAGCATTAAACCGACTCCGCGTTGGATTTAGAGAGAGGAGAAAAGCAAAATCCTCTTAACTTCGTGAACTGTAAAATGCCCAGTGTGGGAACGAGGAGCTGGGCATGTGCCCGCTGACGCCAGCGAGGGCTGGGACGGCTCCAGGCGGGGCGGCTCCTCTGCGTCACTGCTGCCACTGGGCTGACTGGTGCCACTGGGAGAGGGACAGAGCGGGGCACGGGCAGCGACCAGCACCAGACACTGGTTTGGAACGTAAAGGCAGGAGGAAAACTGGCCAAGACTGAGCGTGGAGTGACCAAGCTCACACCCCTCATGGAGGGATGTGGGAGAAAAGGGAAAAATAAAGACAAGGGACGCTGAGACATTTGGAGAAGTGGGAAGTAGGATCTGGTGGGAGGCACGTTTGAAAGTGAAAGGAGTTGAGGAAACTGGCGGGACTTCAAAGGAACGCTGCAAGCAGCACACACAGAAGCCATCCCAATAGGAAATGTAGCAGGAACCAGCCTGGCTACATCGCAAGCTCCTCACCGACCTCAGGCTCGACAAAAAAGGTTTATGGGAAGTGGGAACTAGGTCAAATTGCTAAGGACAGTTACAAGGGGAGCATAAGCATGTGGGGAGACATCAGAAAGGCCAAATTGAGATGGAAATAGGGAGGATTCATTAAGGAAAAGAAGAAAAGGCTCCATCAGCAAGAGGAGAATGAGCAAGGGAGCATTGGTCTGGACCCAGGGAAGGAGGAAGGCGGCTGGCAAAGGAGGCTGGGAACTCAAGGGGATCACCGGCTTGTTTTAAAACCTTTTAAAACCCCCAGCCTTTAAAGATGCCAAGTGCAAGCAGATGCCCACCACAATAATAAGGTGCTGGGCTGCTGCCGAGAGAGCTGTGACTGCAATAATGGGAATATTAAACAGCACACCCAGACTGCTCTCGACTCTCAGAACCTCATCCTGGGGTGCTTGGAAAACCAGTTAAAGCCACCTGAGAGCTGTTTGGCAGAAACCAGTTAAAGCCACCTGAGAGCTGTTTGGCAGCACAAGGGATGGCTGAGGGTTTACAAGAGTGGGTTCAGTTTGGGGCGTCATGTAAGGAAAGACGGAAACCACAGAAGGTCCAGGAGAAGCAAGAAGAGAGATCCAGGGAAGAGTGGTGGGCAGTGGGGAGAACTGGAGCCCAAGGGAGACATAGGAACAGTGTCTGAAAGACTCCACAGCTCCCTGACAGGAGGGGGCAGCCAGGTGGGGGTCAGGCCCTGCTCCCAGGGAACAGGGGACAGGACAAGGGGGAATGTTATGCCAATGGTTCAGGTTGGATATTGGGAAAATTCCTTCATGGAAAGGGCTGTCCAGCCCCGGCACAGGGTGCCCAGAGCAGCTGTGGCTGTCCCTGGATCCCTGGAAGTGTCCAAGGCCAGGTTGGATGGGGCTTGGAGCAGCCTGGGACAGTGGAAAGCATCCCTGGAATGGGATGAACTTTAAGGTCCCTTCCCACCCAACCCACTCCAGAACTCAGTGATTGAATCTGTGTATGCAATTTGCATTTATTAAAGGAATCTGGAGCCATCCTGCAGGAGCACCCAGGAGTCTCCATCACCTTTTGCTGGGAGCTACAAAAATGCAGCGTGAAAATGCAGCTCTGGTGTCAGAGCTGAGAATCTCACATTGAGGCAAGAGACGGCAGATGGGACAATCTGGTGGGCTGAGGAGCACGGAGAAGCAGTGAGACAACACTGGCTGCCATGGCAGACAAGACCAGTCAAACTTGGTGGGGTTTTGCTGGAAAAGAGGAGATTTCAGGAAGGATTTGGGAGAAAATGCAGAGGTTCTTTTGTAGCTTCCGAACTCCAGCTCTGCGTGGCGATCCAGGCCTGGGATACAGGTGTGGGAGGAGAAGGGGATCTCTGAAGGTGTCTGTTGTCCTCAGGCTGCTGGATGTTGTACATGGGGTCAGTGGGAAGAGGAGAGGGCAGGAAAAGAGGAGCTGTGGGAGAGCTCTGTGAGCAAGAGTTGGGAGGGGGAGATGGAAGCGCTGCAAAGCGTGGTCAGAGGGGAACGGGGAAAAGCAGGATGGGGCAAAATGAGGAGAAGGAGCGGCCGAAGGGGGCAAGGAGTGTGAGGGATGAGCAGGCACAGAGGATCTGGCAGAGAGCAGTGGCTTTAGACAGCCAAACAACTGGATCTGGGAGAGGGGACAGCGCTTCCCCCGCCGGCTTCGATCCCACTTGGCTCAGAGCCGTCCTCAACCCCACTTTGCTCAGGACCTCGGTGGTTCCCTGCTGAGACAGCTGAGGAACTTTGTGCTGAGACAGCTTTGCTGCCAGATCCCTGCTGGATTCAGCACGTTCCCCAGGAATTGTCCAGTCTGTTTTGCAAAAGGCCTGGAGATCCCTCGTGGAGAGCCAGCGGCATTTTGCTTCGAAACGGTCAAGTGAATTTTAAAGGTGACCTGAAAATTGAATCCAGACCGGTTTGTTTTTCTCCCTGCTTTATGAAGGCAGTGAATTATTCTCCACGGCCACAAGCAATCAGCAAAAGAAGCAGGGATAAACCCAGCGAGGGATGCCTGGGTGACACGGGGCTATGGAGGGGGAATAAAGGGGGGCTGGAAAGAAATGCCAAGCCAGGGTGCAGAGTCGTGGCCGCCGAGGGTTTCTGGGAACAGGTTGGACCAACATCTGCCAGGGAAGGTTGGAGCTGAGCGGATTTTGCTGGCAGCAGGTGTTGCTCCATCCGAGCGACCTCTCCGGGTCCCTCCGGCCTCATGCTCAGTGATCCTGCTTTTCTTCCATCAGAAATGTCAGCCCAGCTCTTCCCTCCCTCTGCCAGAGCGTGCAGAGCAGGTTTATCAGCTCAGTCCTCATCATTTTTTCCAACATTTTTCACGGTTGCTCCTTCCACCAGAGATACATTTGTTTATATGGATATGAGCAAGCAAAATGTGAGATTTGAAATGGGAAAAAAATAAATGTCAATTTCCTCTCTTTATCTTGTATTTTTCTGTCCCAGTTTTATCAGTCTCCCATGAAATCTTCCAGCACAAGGAACACCCCAAGGTGAGAATAACTCCATCCTGAAGATCTGGCCTCAGGCAAACAGTGGAAGGAGAAGGTAAAAGAGAGAGACAGGAGCTGATGCTATTCTGTGCTTTTGTTGGAGCCTTTTAAAGGCAGCTCAGGTGTCCCGGCCATTTTACCACGTCCTCAGGATCTAAATCCGTATTTATTTTCCTTGTGCCCTCCTTTGTGCTTTGTCCCTGCAGCCCAACCCAAATTACTCCCTGATCTGCAGCCTCGGAATCACAGACCAGTTTGTAAATACCTGGAGGATTTGGTTTCATTGGCAGCACTTTTCCCAACCCTGCCAAGCTAAAGCAGACGGGAAGGTCCAAGAGAATGGTTTTCCCTGAGTTTTCCTAGAGCAAAGGGCTCTGGGAAAGGCAGGAGGGCTGGTGACACCGGGAACAGCCCTGCCTGTCCCACCGGATCCGGGTCCCTGCCCCTTGCCACAGGGAGGGACCTCCCGCCTTCGCAATTCTTTTCATACTCTGACTCTCGCGTTTCTTCAGAGAAACTCAGCACCTGGTTCAGCTCTTCCATTATTCCTTCCAGCTGCTCTTTGCCGTGTCAGGGCGGGCATTGAGGAGGCGGAATTTACCCCGGAACGTGTCCCATTCTTTTCTTCCCTGGCCATTGACTCGGCCAACATCTGCTCCCGTTAACCCTCGCTGACCCCACAGCGCTGGTGATCCTTTATGACTCCAAAGCACTCGGCATTGTGTCAGCAACAGCCGAGGTGTCCCGAGAGAAGAAAACCCTCCTTCTGCTGGGGTGGAATGGGATTTGTGCACTCAAATCCATCCTGGATAGCTCAGCAACAAGCAACGATCCCAGGAGGTAAATCAAAGTGTTTTCTCCCTAAAAATCATTTTCCACACACTCACATCATGAAACCTGGTGGGTTCAGCTCCCTTTCCCTGCCAGGCTCTTGGGAATCACCCCAAACACTGCAAGATTAATCGGTTTTATTTGTTCTGTTGTGGTTTTTTCCTACTTTTGGGCACGAATTGCTTTTCACTCACTGCTCTACATAGGGGCTTCATTGGAAGAAGCGTGGATACCTATGGATCCCATATGGCTCCTCTGGGAAACAGCTCCATGATAAATACTGGAAATAGGCATGGAGCAGATGGGAGGGAAGGGGCACCAGTTTTAACAGCAAAATCCTCACTGCCTTCACACGGTAACAAGTCCTGGGATGTGGGAAGGAATATATTAGGAAGGACAAGAGGTGTTTTGAGAGATGCAGCTGCACTTTGCATGCGGTTCTGGTCCCCTTCCCACTGGGAAGAAAAAAAAAAAGAGAGGATTTTACATTTCATTTCATTTACAAGACATTCCGGGCTCTGCGGCTCCTGAAGGAGCCGGGAAGGGAGTGCCACAGGGAGGGAAGCGTGACAGTGCAGACAAAAGGTGTCTGAGCGGTGGCTCCGCTCGCATACCAATGCAGCCAGGTAGGAACACCTCCAGGAACACCTCCAGGAGCTCCTCCGGGCTCTGCGAGCCGCCTTTGCTGCCGGAATGGGCTCTGCAGCCAAGCCCTGTGAGCCAGGGGCCGGGAGGGAGCCAGGCTCCCTCAAAGGCTGCCGGAGGAATTCAGGCTCTGGCTGCACCCGCACCGGGCACGGACTGGTTCCTGCGCTCCCCGGCACCGGAGCGGGGTTCCCAGCTCCCTGAAAGGGTGGGAGAACAAAAGCAAAGCGATTTGGACTTTTAAAGAAGCTTTCGGCTCCAGCTTTTCCAGGACTGGAGGCACCAAAGGGAAAGAAGAGAGGCAGCTCCTTTCAGCGAGCGCCCGTCCGAGCCCAGGGAGGAGCGGGCCGGCTCCCCGTGGCAGACCGCTGAGGGACCTCGGGGGCTGCCGGCTTGTCCTGAGCGCTCCCACGCAGGGCTGGGCAGCAGGATGGGCAATGCCAGAGGTAACACACACGCACAGACACAGGGAGCAAGGACGGAGGCACGGCCGCGGTGCCGCAGCCAAACTCGCACAGCCCATCTCTGCTGCCAGAGCCATTCTGCGGGAAGGCGAGGGAACGCCGAGGCAAACACCTCTTGTGTTCCCACAGCTCTTTTCCCAGGAATCTGCAGCTCAGGGGCTTCCCCAGATGGCGGCAGCCCTGTTTTCCACAGGCTTGTCCCCTTCTCGCACCGAATCCCGCTCCTAAACCCACCCAGTCCCTCAGCACTGACGGTCTGTGCTGAGCCGCGGCAGCGCCTCCGTCCCCGTCCCCGTTCCGTGCTTTTATCGCGTCGTGGGATGCCCCCTAATGCTCACAGAGCAGCATCCCGGGCTCCAGCAGCGTCTCCCCAGCACATCCTGGGCTCCACATTCTGCTCTCCAATCCCCCTGGCACATCCCTGGCTCCAGAACCATCTCCCCAACCTCCCCAGCACTTCCCAGACTCCAGCAGCAATCCTTCTGGATGTCTCATTCTGGAGCACATCCCAGGCTCCAGAAGTTACTCTCCAGGCTCCTTGGCACACCCCAGGCTCCACTGGCTTCTTTCCAGTCCCCCTGGCACATCCCAGGCTCCAGAATCATCTCTCCAGTCCCCCTGGCACATCCCAGGCTCCAGAATCATCTCTCCAGTCCCCCTGGCACATCCCGGGCTCCAGAATCATCTCTCCAGTCCCCCTGGCACATCCCGGGCTCCAGAATCATCTCTCCAGTCCCCCTGGCACATCCCAGGCTCCACTGGCTTCTTTCCAGTCCCCCTGGCACACCCCAGGCTCCACAATCATCTCTCCAGTCCCCCTGGCACATCCCAGGCTCCAGAACCATCTCTCCAGCTCCGGCACATCTCCCCATCGCAGGGCAATCCCTGCTCCCATGATGAAACTCAAACGGTTACAAAAGCTTTGCTGGAGCAAATGGAAAGGTGAATTAAATGCCAAAAAACTCAATTTCAGGGTCAGAGGCAAAAAATGACACCAAAGAATGTGGATTTTGGTGGTTATGGGTTGTAAGTTTGCTGTTACTGCTCAGGGGCTGCTGCAGATCGTTTTTGGGTGTCAAATGGATGTTCAGCACTTCCCAAACATGCTGATAATGAAACAGGAAATAATGAGAGAGTAAGAGACCCCTCACAAATATCCCCGTGTTCCAAAATGTCCCACATGCTTCCCAGATGTATGAAATCCGCCGCAGAAAGGCAGGGCTTGGAAAGGGGCGGGCGGCACCCTGGCACCAGCGGTCAGTGGTGACCAGCGGTCAGTGGTGACCAGTGCCACCAGGCCAGACGGAGCCCAGCACTGGTGCTGGGAACCGGGATCCAGCCCCAGTTTGCGCCTTCATGGACAACGGGGTGAGGATCCAGCCCCATTAATTATGACGGGGTAAGGATCCAGCCCCATTTAGCATCTTAATTAAGCCTCTTTAACTGACGGTGGGACAGGGGCCCGGCCCCGTTAATTGGTGCTCCAGCCCTGTTGATGAGCGATCTACCGCTGTTAATGAGCGATCCAGCCCCGCTAATTGGTGATCCAGCCCCGTTAATGAGCGATCCAGCCCTGCTAATTGGCGATCCAGCCCCGTTAATTGGCGATCCAGCCCCGTTAATGAGCGATCC
>VXAD01007348.1:99377-136404 GCA_013399195.1 Dicrurus megarhynchus
GGTAGCCGCGGCCGGTCCCGGAGCTGAGCCGCCTTCGGCTCTTCCGTCGCCCGTTCCCGGCTCCCCGCCGCCCCTCACGGCTCTGGTTCCGGCATCCGCCGCTGAGAAGCGGCCGAGCTCTGTTCCCGCAGTGTGTCTGTGCGTGCATGCTGCCGTGCGGGGAGTAAAAACAGAACTGGGCGTTAAACCCGCTGCCGGGCACTGCTCCGGGCCGGGGAGCTATTCTAGAGGTACTTTAGGGCACTAAATTAATTAATTTAGTTTATCCAGGGAGGTTTTGTGTTAATGAAGTCACGCCGGAACTAAACACCCTCACTCTCTGTGAGAGCTCTGTAGGTAAAACGTCAGTCACGGAATGCCAGAGTGCTTTGGGCTGAAAGGAGCATTAAAGCTCATCAGGTCCCACCTCCTGCCATGGGCAGGGACACGTTCCACTATAGCAGGGTGCTCCAAGCCCCAATGTCCAGCCTGGCCTTGAACGTTTCCAGGGATCCAGGGGCAGCCACAGCTGCTCTGGGCACCCTGTGCCAGGGCCTGCCCACCCTCCCAGGGAACAATTCCTTCCCAAGATCCCATCCATCCCTGCCCTCTGGCAGTGGGAAGCCATTCCCTGTGTCCTGTCCCTCCATGCCTTGTCCCCAGTCCCTCTGCAGCTCTCCTGGAGCCCCTTCAGGCCCTGCAAGGGGCTCTGAGCTCTCCCTGGATCCTTCCCTTCTCCAGGGGAACATTCCCAGCTGTCCCAGCCTGGCTCCAGAGCAGAGGGGCTGCAGCCCTGGAGCAGCTCCGGGGCCTCCTCTGGACTCTCTCCAGGTCCTGGTGCTGTTGGCCCCGGGGCTGGGGCAGCTCTGCAGGTGGGGTCTCAGCTGAGTGGGGCTGAGGGGCAGAATCCCCCATTTCCTGCTGCCCACGCTGGGGATCAGCCCAGGGCACACAGCTGGGGCATGTCCAGCTCTTGCCCCTTGGTACCCCCAAGCCCTTCTGCTATGCTCATCCATCCATCCATCCATCCATCCATCCATCCATCCATCCATCCATCCCCCAGCCTTTGCTGATTCTGTGCATTGTCCTGACCCAGGTGCATCACCTTGCATTTGGCCTTGTTGAACCTCATGAGGTTTCCATGAACCCACTCTTTCAACTTCTCCAGGTCCCTCTGGATGCCCCATCCCTTCCCTCTGGTGTGTGACCACACCACCAGCTGGGTGTCATCAGTAATTGTTAATAAATTATCTGTGTGCTACACATTACTCCATGTTTTCCTGACAGTTACGAGCTTAGTTAATAAAAGCAAGTTTGGGGTGATAATTTTTTTTGTAAGTCTGTGTTTACCCCATTGTCTCCGGTTTCCCCCCTTGCCCTACTGCCAGTTTATGATGGGAATAGGGCAGGTTTCTCCTTCATCTGGAAGATACTTCTGAGGTCATTCCTTGTCAAGCTGCCTGGAGTGGGGCAGGGCTGGTCTGATGGGGAAACAATACTGAGGAGAATTTGGGGTAGTGCCTTTGAGGCTCAAAGCAGATCTGGTGCAGGTGTTGGCTGAGGCTCAGTGGTAGTAAGGAATAGTCTGAGGCTGCATAAAGTCCCAAATCCCTGTGGTTCCTGTGGGTTGATGTTGGGTTTTTAATGCACGTGAAACACTAAGTGAGAAATGCTTAGAGTCTGTTGGCCTGTGCTCGATGGTGGAGCTGTGGGATGAGTGGGAATGCGGCCATCCATGAGCTTGGTTTCTGAGGCAAGTAGCTCACCTTGATGCGAACAGGAAATTCCACAGAGCAAAACCAGAAGATTTGGCCTCAAGATCCTGGGTTTGGACTTGGCAGCCAAAGCAGGAGCTCACCAAGGCCTCCTCTGTGTGAGGAATTCCCTTGGATTGAGTTGGCTCTTCCCATCCCACCACACACTACAGATTCCCCTTTGTCTGGGCGTCACACCGGTGTGGCTGGCTGCCCAGCGAGTGGTGTTCCCGGGTGCTGGAGTGGGGGGACTGACTTCATGCCCTGCAATACTCGTGGTATTCAATCTGGTTTACTCTGGTAGTAAATCCTGAGTATTTGTGTTCGCAGGTCCCCCTCAGTGTCACTGATCCCTGTGCAGAGCCAATCTGTGGAGTGTGCTGGGATACCCGGCCTGGCCTGGTGCCGCACTGTGTAACAGCATCAGCCCTTTGCAAACCTCTCCTTCCTGGCACTGCCATCCCGATTCCTGCAGCTCCACGCCTGCTCTGTGCCATTTTCTAAGCGCTGACAAGCGCTGTCCCTGCGGGCTGGTGGGTGGATGGAGCTGCTGCCAGCGTGGATGTGTCTGTGGGTGTATCTGCCGTGTCACCGTGGGGTTGTGACACCCGCTGCTGCCCTGCCGAGGGATTTTGGCAGTTCCTAACAAGTAGCTGCAGCTTCTGCCTCACAGCCTGCAGGTATTGAGAGTGTGAGGGCAGAGCATGGACGGAACCAGCTGGGGTTCGTGGAGAAGATGCTACAGGAAGGCTTTGCCTTTGGAAGGGTTTCATCCCTGGCAGCATCTTCCTGGGACTGAGAAGGGAGAAGGAATAACAACTGGGACAGCAGTTTAATCCAGTTCATAAGGGCCTTGGAAAGCCAACTTTCGGAACATCTGTCTCCTGTTTTGAGACTGGTTCCTCACCACCTGAGTCCTCTGATACTTTCATGACTGCTTTTGGGTCCCAAATAGATGGAATTTTATCTCCTGTGTGTCTGTGGTGGCAAACTGGTACCCTGGAGTTCCTGAGACAGCAAACAAAATCCTGGTGGTGGGGCCAGGGCTTCCCTGCTTCTCAGCAGGAGAATTCCTCTTGCTGTGAGGACTTCCAAGGACCTGGTTGCTTCCAGCCAGCTGTTAAATAACTTGATATTCGTAGTCTGTGGGGATGGAGCTGTTTGAAGACAGTGTGAGCACAGACCTCGGAAAGCCCCACAGGTTCCTGTCAGCTTTGCTCAGCTTCCTACTTGTGTGGGCATGGCGGGTGTTGTGTCTGCACTGGTGTGACCACAGGATGGGGGCAGTGCCCTTTCCCTGTGCTGGCACTGCTGGGACATCTCAGATCCTGGGGGCAGCTCTGGGCCCTCACAGGAAAGACCTTGAGGGGCTGGAGCATGTCCAGGGAAGNACTGTGACCCAGTGATTCTGTCGGTGCTGTCTGAGCAGCTGTGGTGTGACAGCGCAGTGAGGGCTGGCAGGATTGATGGCTGATGGCTGCAAGGTTTGGAACGGCGAAATGCCGTGTGCTCGGAGTGACAACGTCCCACGGTGCCAGCACAGCCTGCGGGAGCCAGCCAGCAGGGAGGGCACACGGGAGCGCTCAGCCTGCTCTTCCCGGGGCTCCGGTGGGGAAGAGGGGAGCTGGAGGGGATGGAGTTGCAGAAGATAAACCCCTGAACGTCTGGGCTTGTGCTGTTTGAGCACAAGCCTCCTCCAGGCTCATCCAGGGCACGTCTCGGGGCGGTGGCCCTGTCACTGCAGTGCCCACTGAGGCATAGCCCTTTTTTGGGGGGGAAGGGTTCTCACTCCAGCTGAGGGAGAGCAGCTTCCCTGCCCTGGCCTCTGTTTTGCATTCCCTGCAGTCATGTTCAATATTTGCCATTCCATTCGCTCCACTTTAGGCACCGGGGAGTTTGTTCTGATGGATGGCTTGGGAATTGCCTGCGCAGAGATGGCTTGTTGCTGCAAAAGGCTTTTTCTGTTCTTGGGAGTAGAAAAACTCCCACTTTGATAAGTTCTTTGTGTTTCCAAGCAGCTCTCCTATGATTTGTATTGATTAAAGAAACATCCTGACTAAGATTTTAATGGAAACAAACACCTTGATGACGCTAGGGCTGATAATGAGTGTGCACTGATGAACGGAATTAATTTCCTGCCTGATCAAAACAAGGTTTATACGTTGTGCTGAGAGCTCTGCTGCACTACAGAATTTTGGTGATAAGGTTTTCTACCCCAAAGGTGGCATGTTGGAAGTAAATCTGGAAGAGAGGACAGGGTGGGCTGTGTGGGGACAGGAGGAACAGCAGCTCTAGAGGTGCTGACATTTTAAACACACTGGCAATGCTGGCTGTGGCAGAGGGAGAATGGACTGGGAATGAGTGGCTGTTGTCCCCCTGCCACTCGGAGAGGAAAGATACCTGTGAACTGGAGGAGAGGGGCACAGAGCTGGGAAGTGGAAATTGCCCAGAACCCCCTTGATGGTGTCCAGCACCAGAGGCTCCGGATGTGGCAGCACTGGGAACGCAGAGCTCCGTATCTGTTGTTCCCAGGGGAGGGGGTGGCACCTGGTGGGCACAGGGCATGGGGGTCCAGCTGGGGTCACAGTTGAGTACAAGGGGTTTTAGCTGGGGGACATGTGGGACATGGTTCAGTGGTGAGCTTGGCAGTTCTGGGTTAATGGTTGTACTGGGTTGATGGTTGGACTTGACGGGCTCAGAGGGCTTTTCCAACCTTAGCAATGCTGTGATTCAGATGCCTCCCCGGGGGCTGTGTCCAGAGGAAGTGCTGGCATCCCTCTGTAAACAGGCAGGCAGCTGGAGCTCTGCTTGTCCGCTTCTTTCTCTGAGTAATACCTGCAGAATTCCCTGTACCTTGAGCCAACATCTTGTCTACCAAGAGCAGTTTGTGCCCTCACCTTACTCTGTTGAGTTATTTTGCTGCTTCTTTTCCAGGGTAAATTCACGCTGCTGCGAGACACCCGGACAGATGGCAGCTTCCTGGTGCACCACTTCCTCTCCTTCTACCTCAGAGGTGGGTCAGCAGCAGCACTCTCTGAGGCAGGGAAACCTCGGAGGTCCCTTCAGGATTGCTCCATGAGCAGTGTGCAGTTTTGCAGTGTGAGGTATCCTCACATAAACCCAGAGCTTTGGGCTTAGGATTTATGGATCCCAGTCCTGACTTGGGTTCATCCCGTAATTCTGTGCCTTGTTTCATCAGGGGTCGTGGCGATGTAAATCACACAGGCTCTGACCGGAGGTGTTCGCTGCAATCCTGTCACTGCCTCCATTTTTATGATGTAATTACACATATCAGGATCAATTAACAACAGATAAGATCAGAGTGAGTAAAGAAACAAACAGAGCCTGGCAAGTTGTCTAATTACTTTCCTGGGAACAGTTTCCCCTGTGAGTAACCTCCTGGCCCTTGCGGAGCAGGCACTGGACTCAAGGACTCCTCCAGCTTTCTGCTGGCACGGCCACCAGCCCAGCAAATCTGGTGCTGTCAGGCCTGAAAGGGAGCTCAGAGTGCTGGGCAGGGCGTGGGATGAGGACATGCTGCCCCCCAGAACTGCCACTGCCTCAGCTGGGGCTTTACCCTGCTTTGAAATACTTTTTCTTTAATGGAACAGAGGGAAACTGAAGGAAATCACATGGAAAGAGGGTTGGTAACAGCATGAATGGTTCAAAGAGACCTGCCTTGGGCTCTGCTGATGTGCTGCCCTGCAGCCGTGCCCTGGGAATTGGTGCTGCCCCTCAGCAGTGCCCTGGGAATTGGTGCTGCCTTGCAGCAGTGCCCTGGGAATTGGTGCTACCCCTCAGCAGTGCCCTGGGAATTGGTGCTGCCTTGCAGCAGTGCCCTGGGAATTGGTGCTACCCNCAGCAGTCCCCTGGGAATTGGTGCTGCCCCGCAGCCGTGCCCTGGGAATTGGTGCTGCCCTGCAGCCGTGCCCTGGGAATTGGTGCTACCCCTCAGCAGTGCCCTGGGAATTGGTGCTGCCCTGCAGCAGTGCCCTGGGAATTGGTGCTGCCCTGCAGCAGTGCCCTGGGAGTCGCTGTCCAGAGCTGCCTGTCTGCCTGGGAAAAGCCTTCCATCGCTGGTGGGTGGGCAGCCCTGTGGGATATTAATGTGTCTCAGGACAGGTGTGCTGGCTGTCACCTGCCCCTCTCCAGCCCAGGACCTGGGTGCAGTTATTCCATGTTTGCAGCACCCCCGTGTTGTCCACTTGATGCCCAAAACCTTTGGGAGCTCTGAGGGTTCATCTGGGGCCACTGACTTGTTCCATTTGAAATCCATGTCCAACAAACACTGATTGTGTTCATACCCAAACCGTGTTGCAAAATCACATTTTATTTAGGTGTCTGACAAAATTCCTTGTTCTGTGTGTTTTTCCAGTCAAGGTCACTTGCCCTGTGAGAGCCAAAATGGGGATTATTGGCATGTCCATGATTTCAGTAGTTCAGTGTCACGGCTGGCCCTTGGCCTCCTTACAGTATCACCAGCAAACTGGGCCAGCAGGTCCCAGGCTGGCCTGGCATGAGGCAGAAAAGGGGCCTTACACTTTTTAAAGTCATCTTTTTCCTTCTTTCCCTCTCTTTTTAAACTAACATTTTCCCTAATGTGGATATCCTCTAGAAGGGTGAAAATTGAAAGCAAGGGAGGGTCTGTCTAGACCTGCGTCACTTCAAGGTCCTTCCAGACAGATCTGTGGCCTGGCTGCTGTGATTTACGAGCTTTGATAATGTCAGCTGCAAAGTGGAACTGCTAATGTGTGCTTTTGTCCCTCCCCAGCTGGCTGCAAGGTTTGCTTTGTGGCCCTGCTCCAGTCCTTCAGCCACTACAACATCGTGGCGCAGAAACTGGTGAGTCTCTTGGCATAGGTTCATTATTGCAGGTCCAGGTAGTTTCTGTTGGGTGGGAAGGAATGGGAATGGGGAGCAGGAATTGTGTATGAGCAAATGTTTCCAGGTCTTGATGGGGACAGTCAGGATTGGTGCTCCTGTGATGGGGCACAAAGAGCACTTCAGGGCAAAAACCTGGCTGCAAGGTGCCCCACAGGCTCTGTGCTGCCAAGAGCTGGATGGCTGCTTGCTTTGTGCTTAGAAATGTTTTCTGGGGATCAGCGTTCTCCAGACAGGCCCAGACTGGTAGATGGAGGTTCCTTAATCCTCTGAGGAGGAAAACGCCGTGGTGTCCGTGTTCCCAGGGCCGATGTACACCTGCAGGAGCTCCTGAGGTGACTTTGTCCCCTGTCCTGTTGGGATGGAGGGCTGAGTCACCTGTTCACAAGGACACCAAGTGCCTCGTTTGGCCCTGGGGCTGAGCCATCAGTTTGAGCTCTGTGAGGAGCCACAGGTATATTCCTGGGGATTTCCTTCCCATGGTGAATTGGGCAAGGATTATGTGTACCCTGAAATGAGGAAACAGACAAAGCAGGCAGGGTAATTCTGCTTGTCAGCAAATTGAGCTCCAAACTGCTTCACTCAGCTCTTTGTACAACACTCCAAGGTGAAATGCTCCAGGTGGGAAGTCCAGGTGACCTTCCAGGGCTGAAGGGATGAGGGCTTGCATTGGTCCTCCCTCCTCTGGTTCTGCTGGGAATTCCAGCAGCACTGCTGCTCAAAAAGACTCCCAGGTGTTGAGGAACCAGGTATTGTATTCCCCACTGTAAACACGGTGCTGCTAAACAACTGTATTTTATTTGCTGCTCAGTTTTTACCTTTTGGAAGGAGCTCAGTGGTCCGGGGTATGTGCAGTGGGCTGAACCAACATGGTGTTCCCCCACGGAGCTGTAACTCACAGGTGGATACTCAAGGTGTGATTCCCCAGCAGAGCGGATCCCCCTGGCTGAGCAAACCACCCCCCACGAGTACAAAGCTGTCCTGGCCTTTGTGGTGCAGAGAGGAGGAAATCTTGGAGGGAACCTGCTGAGTGGGGCAGGAAATGGGGCACAGCAGCCGGTGTGGGGAGGAGATTCAGCTGTTAAATACGGGATCCTTGCCTGCTCCTGAAGTCAGTGTGTTTCCTAATGCAGTGAGATTTCCCGGTGTGCTCTTAGTGGGAGCTGCTGACATCTCCCTCGCCGGAGAGGCTGAGGAGGGAGAGAACACGGGATTAGCTGGAGCGCACGTGTGATGCAAATGGGGGTGATTTGCTGTCTGATACTTGAACAAAAGGTGGCTGCCACAAAGGAGGTGATAAGCACAGCTCAGAGAAGCGCTGAGCTGCTTTCAGCTCTGAGTCACTCTTGAATTGCAACTTCATAGGGGACCCTGTGCTCATGTCTGTGGATTCCTCCCAAGCTCTAAGGAGCCGGAGGTCGTAACATCAGTTATTTATATCCAAGTTTCCATCACATCTTCTCTTTGCTGTAATCCTTCGTTGCGCAGGTGAACACGTCAGGCTCAGAAAAGGTGGTTCTTGGCAGGGTAGTTTCACTCTTAAATTTGCTAAAGAACTTCCTGCTGTAGATCTTTACTGGAGACCAGGTAATGTGTGGTCACAGGCCCAGGCAGGGCCCATTCCCTGTGCTGGCACTGCTGAGGCACCTCCAGTCCTGGGGGCAGTTCTGGGGTCCCCAGGTACAGGACAGAGCATGTCCAGGGAAGGGAACAGAGCTGGGGAGGGTCTGGAGCACCAGGAGTGGCTGAGGGAACTGGGAAAGGGGCTCAGCCTGGAGAAAAGGAGGCTCAGGGGGGACCTTGTGGCTCTGCACAACTCTCTGACAGGAGGGGGCAGCCGGGGGGGTCGGGCTCTGCTGCCAGGGTACAGGGACAGGAGGAGAGGGAACGGCCTCAGGCTGGGCCAGGGCAGGCTCAGGTTGGATATTGGGAACATTCCTTCCCCAGAAGGGCTGTCCAGCCCTGGCACAGCTGCCCAGGGCAGGGGTGGAGTCCCCATGGCTGGAGGGATTTAAATCTGTGTGGATGTGGCACTTGGGACATGGTCAGTGGTGGCTTTGGCACTGCTGGGGGAATGGTTGGACTGGATGGACTCAGAGGCCTTTTCCAGCCTCAGTGGTTCTGTGACTCTGATTATGCCCCTAGGAAAGACTGCACTTGGAAGAGCTTCAGAACTGAGCAGTGCCCCAGTTTCTGTTGGGAACAGGGTAGTTCCAGGCCCGGGAGGAGGCTCCTGGAGCCAGGGTGGATTGTACAGTCTGTACAGTGACACTTGTAGCACTGGTGTGTGGTGATACAGTGAGTACTTCTACACAGCTGAAGTGATGCTTCCAAGGGACTTGCTGCTTTCCCAGCATGCCAGGTGTTACAAGTCCCAAACCACTTACTTATGTGTTAGCTAAATGCAGGGATGTATCTTTACTTGCAGGAAAAGCTTCCCTGGCTTTTTGTGCCTGTGTCCTCTTTTCCTGAGGACCTACACTACATTTTAAGGCACTGTTGATGTTATTGGCCCTGACCTTGCAGAGAACACGCAGGGCTGTATCAGGACAAACAGCACCAGGGCACTCTGCCAGGTTGGTGTTCCCACCCTCACTTGTACAAAGTTTGTTTTGTTTTAAAGGGAAACCAGATTTGTCCCCATTTGATGCCCATCTCCTGTCCCCTGCTCTGAGCTCACAACCTGGAGGACGTGGCCTGGCCTGGTCGCTGATGGCCACACTTTGTCCCACAGCTGTGTTTGCCAATGGAGCTCATTCCCCCAGCTTTGCACACTCCATTCCTCATTCTGTCCTTCAAATATTTTGCTTTCCCGTATGGAATGGCCAGCGGCGAGCGGCAGCTCTGGTTTGAGGGGCTGTCAGTGCTGGCAGGCTGGAGGGCACCACGCAGAGGGGCAGGAGCCGCTGCTGCAGGAGCATTCCTGGGCTGGGTCGATGGCTGACAGCGTGCCAGAGATAATGTCCCTGTGCTCCAGGGTAATGGAGTGGGATGCTGGCACGGAATGAAAGCTTTCAGGCTGTTTGAGTGCTGGGCAGCGCTGCGGCTCTGGCTGTGCCACGGGGACATCAGTCCTGCAGGGACATCAGTCCTGTCTGTGCACTCAGGAAGCTGCCACTGGCCATTTTGAGCACTCTTCCCACTTTTCCAAGCTGTCTGATGCTTTCTGTGCTGCTTCCAGTGGTCCCACCGGGTGGGCTGCTCGCAGGGAGACAGGCAGAGGTTTGCTGTGGTAGGTGACTGCAGTGGGTGAGTGCAGGTCTCTCTGGGACCTGGGCCCCCTGCTGGAAAATGAGGCAGGACTTGCTGGGTCTGTGCCGTGGCACTGAGGGGGTCGAATTCTTAGTCTGACACACAGGCACCCTGTCCCTGGCTGCTGTGGCCCTTCTCTGTCACCCAGGCAGCCCCTGCTGTCATAGCACTGAGCTCCCTTCTAAAGAGGGGACACTTTTCTTGCAGATCTGAGGTACAGAGAGTTTGTGTGTGCAGGAAGAAATGGCTGAAACAAAGGTAAAATCAGTTGTTGAATTCTTGATATTAATAGTGAATTTAGTCACTGCATTTCAGCAGGTTTCCAGTCCTGTGGACTGCAGGAATCCCTGAGGGAATGAGGTTTGTGAGGCTGCTGTGCAGCCCAGCCCTTCTTTATGGCATGGCAGGTATTTATTTGCTGGCTGTTCCCTGCTCCTCACCTGCCACATAAAGGTGGTTCTGTCCTTGGCTAGGAAGTTTTCCATGGTGTGTGCTTGGAATTGCCCAATAGTGCTGGTATTTGTGAAGCTGTTACTGAGGGGTGGTGTCAAAAAAAATCTATTGCTTTATAGGGGGAGTTTGAAGAGGGAATGAGCATTCAGGCATAGATTCCTTCCCAGCTGAGTAGAAGGAAAATAGAGGAAGCATTCTTCTCAGGTAGCAGGATTCACAGGGTTGGGAGTGCAAGCAGCTTCCATTTAAATCAGGGAACAGATGCCAGCAGATGGGAGTTCACTCAGGCCTCAGATTATTCTTAATGTCCATGTTACAAAGTGATAGCGCTGCAAAATTGAGCCTGGGAAAATAATCATGGAATAGTATGGGTTGGAAGACACCTGAAAAGGTCACCTAGTCCAATCCTCCAGGAAATAATTGTACTGCACGTGATCAAGGAATTGTTGAGGTTGGAAAAACCCTCAAGGATCATTGCATCCAGCTGTCCCCCAGCACTGCCAAGACCACCACTAACCCATGTCCCCAAGTGCCACATCCACAAGGCTTTTAAATCCCCCAGGGATGGTGACTCCTCCACTGCCCTGGGCAGCCCCTTCCGCTGCCTGACCACCCTTTTTGAGAAGAAACTGTGGAGAGCGAGAAGGTCCCCCCTGAGCCTCCCCTTCTCCAGGCTGAGCCTCCCCCAGCTCCCTCAGCCCTTGACAGGGCTTGGAGCAACCTAGTCTAGTGGAAGGTGTGCCTGTAGAGGGATGGAACTGGATGGTCTTTAAACGTCCCTGCAACCCAAACCTTTCTAGAATGCTGTGATCTCCAGCTGGAGTCTTCTCCATGTCTGCTGCAGCTCTGGGATGTCTCCGTTGGAGCTGGACATTCCCAGCATGTGGCTCTCCATTGGCCTCACCACCAGGCAGGGCTTTGAGCCAGCTGAGTTTGAGTCGCAGCCCCAGGCGTTTGTCGTGGTCCCTCCTCCTCCAAGTGGAGCCAGGGCTGCTTCCCGTGGGAGCCGTGGCTGCCCTCTCCCAGGTGTTGTGCAAGTGTTGGGATGCCCAGCCCACGGCTCTCTCCGGATCCAGCTCAGCTTCGTGGGCTGTGCCAGGAGCCCTCATTGCTACAGGCATGATCTGGAGATAGTGAAAAACAAAGGCTTTCACCACCCAAGGAGGGAGGTGAGGGAATTGCTCACAGCAGGCCCTTGGAGAAGCTTGGGCCATCCTTTCCCTGCCTCTGGACAGGCAGCTGATTTTCTCCCATGCCACCAAGCTGGCTTCCCAGGAGGAATTCCGGGATGTTTGAGGCCCCAGATCACAGTGCGGTTTTGTTATCTCCTGGTAAAGTACAGAAGAGCGAATGTGCCACCAGTGACTGTAACTGAAGTGCCCGTTTCATCCCTGAAGCACTGACTTTATCAGCACATGCAGATAAGATTTGATTCGAATAAGAATGAAAATTCGGCTGTCGACCCGTGTGGTTCTGTGTGCACCATTTTCTATAAGTGTTCACTCTGAAACCTGATGTTTTCCTCTCTCGAGGGAGTCAGTCTGGCAGCTGCCAAGGAGCAGGGACAGCTCGTCTTCCTGGAGGGCCTCAAGTCCTGCCTTGATCTCCTGTTTGGGGAGGAGGAGCAGCCAGGACAGCCCAGTCCTCTGCAGTTTCTGAGGTGAGCCTGGGCATGGAGTGTTCCTCCTCATATCTGCTGCCACCAGGAGCACCACCCAAGGTCCAGGACTGGCTCCCACTGCCCTTTGCGCTCCCCTCCGAGGCCCAAGGACTCGGAGCTGGACACCGAGTGAAGGGAAATGCCAGCACTGTACACATCCCCCTAAGTGTCCTGGCCTGTCCCTTGCTGCTGCTCCTGTCCCCCTTTTCAGAATTTTAGGGGAACTTCCACCCCCATCCTCATTGCTGAGCATGTCACAGGTCTAAAAAAACATTTATTTCAGCACTCCACAGGTTTGTGTCATATGAAACCCCAGCCATGTGTTTTTATTCCCTTCTGTCATAATTTTGAGTTTTATTCATATCCAAGAGAACAGTGCTGCTTTATGCATGCTGGCTTTTGGGTTTATTCTCACTTTTTTCTCTCCATGTTGCCTGGGAAGCTCAGCAAAGGCCAAACACTTCCCTGGCAGTGTCCAAGGCGAGGTTGGACGGGGCTTGGAGCAACCTGGGATAGTGGAAGGTGTTCCTGCCCAGGGCAGAGGGGTGGGACTGGATGAGCTTTGAGTTTCCTTCCCACCCAAAGCATTCCAGGATCCCCGGAGCAGGGCAGGAGGGTTTCACCACATACAGGTGTAAAGGAGCAGTGGCTGAAGGGCAGTGAGGGATGACTGTCGAGCAGAGGGGACAGCAGGGAGGGGGGGCAGGCTGGTGATACCACTCTGGGTCAGTGGGTGAGGAGGGGGACACGCGGTGCCAAGCCCCTGACACCTCCTTCATCTCTTCCAGTGGGAGCACCTCTGACCTCAGAGCCTTGTTTGACTTTGTCCGGGTGTCCCTGACTCCCGCTGACGGTGATTCCTGGAAGGGCCCCGTGCTGCTGGTGGACGACCTCAGTGTCCTGCTGAGCCTGGGGGCTGCACCAGTGGCCGTGCTGGACTTCATCCACTACTGCCGCGTGTCCGTGTGCTGCCAGCTGAAGGTACTGCTCCCCCTGGGCTCTGGCTGTGCACAGAGCCTCCAGAGCAAAGCCTGGCTTTATTTTCTCTTTCCACCTGACCTTGATGAGGTTTTTGGAAGGCTGTGGCTGTCCAGGGAGTTCAGATCATTGCTCTGGGGCCACTCTTGGGAGTTCTGTGGGTCCCTGAGTACCTATGCAGGCTCCTGTTCAGCTGGATTCCTGGGAGATGCTGCCCAGAGAAGGGTTCTCTGTGTCTCTGATGTATGAACAGGGATTCGAGGTGTAAAATAGTGTTATTGAAGCTCCTGGCTCTCCAGAGATCCCGACTCACACCCCTGTGTGGGAGGGCAGGGATGGAAACGGGTCATGTGAGGGGCTGGTGAGTCTCACAGGGGACAGAAATGAAGGGGCCCTTGGGGGGCACCCCAGTCCCTGCTCCCACCACCCTCCGGAGTGGCTGCTCTGGCTGGTCCCCAAGGCGGGGTGATGATCTACAGAGGTCTCCCAGCGACGTGGGGACTCCTGAGAGCACCACAGCCAGAAGTGCTCACGGTCACATCCAAACGCTGCCATCACAGGCAGCATCCCCTCCCTGGGCACTTCCCTGCAGGAGTGAGGAATGAGCCGATGGTGTCGGGTGTTGTCACCCTGCACTTCACACAGCCACACAGCACAGGGTGTTGGGCTCTACGTGCTGACAGGGGATGGTCTGATTGCAGGCAATGTTTACCTCCAAAGAGCTAAAAAAGATGATAAACCACACTAACACCTTGCTATTTCTGTCTGAGGTGTTCTGAAGCTTTAAAGTACATTTTAATTGATTGAGAATTCATGTTATTTTAAGTCAGTGGTGACTTGCATGGGCTGAGGCACAGTCTCTTGGGGTGGTTGTTAATAGAGTCGGTGTGTTGGAGAGGTGTTTGCTCTCTGTCAGAGCTGTGAGGGTGTGAGCATTGCTGCAGCCCTTTGGCCACCTCTTTATTTACCTGCTCCGAATTCAGTCAGTGCCATCTGCCCAGCCTGACAGACTGGTTCAGCCACCGTCTCCTTACAAAGGCTTAAGGTATTTTTAGACCGTACATTACATGTATGTGTGTGTGTGTGTGTGTGTGTACACCTTGTACAGTGAGCTCTTCAATGTTTATATGTCACAGAGTGGCCTGGGTGGGAAGGGACCTTAAAGATTGCATATGCCATGGGCAGGGACACCTCTGATTTGGGCCCCAGGGCTGGGGCAGCTCTGCAGGTGGGGTCTCACCTGAGTGGGGCAGAGGGGCAGAATCCCCCCTCCCCTGCTGCCCACGCTGGGGGATCAGCCCAGGGTATGGGGGGTTTCTGGCCAGGGCATGTGCGGCCTCTCCATCAGCAGCTGCCGGTTATTTTCCCAGTGGAATTCAGACCAAGCTGGAGCTTAGATGGGGTGTTTGAGAAAGCTCCTGTTGCCACCCCCCATCCTTCCCCTAAGGGATTAGGCCCAGCCAGGGGCTCATCCCTGCTTCCTGCTCCCGTTCCAGGGCAACGTCGTGGTGCTGGTTCACAGCAATGAGGATTCAGAAGATGAGGAGAATGAACTGGTTGTGAACTCCCTGTGTCATCACAGCGACCTCATCCTATGGGCAGAGGGGCTGGCCACCGGCTTCTGCAAGGATGTTCACGGGCAGGTGAGGCACAGCAGAGCATGGACAGGTGGCACGTGTCCCTGGCACCTACAACACTGCAGGCCCCGGGGTTGTGGGAGACAGCCCAGGCTGCAGTGTGGTTAAGGAGTAATCCTATGGGCACCAGGATCTGCTGGGGCACCCAGCTGTCACTCTGCTTCTGCAGGGATTTTTGGGGACATCCTGCCATCTGGGACTCCCCACCTCCGTAAGCTTTCCACAGTTTATACAGCAGCTGCAGTGCAGGCTTCTCCCACCCCAGGGTGATGGCTAACTTTCCTGGGAAGTTTCCCCAAAGGGTGGATCTGAGTCTGGCCTGTGGTGATCCCTGCAGGGTTGGGAGGGTGCTGACACTTGTATGATCCCTCTTCGGGGGCTGCCACCAAAGCATGGGGACAGGCAGCTGCTGATGAATTATTTATCAGTGACCTCCCTTCTCTGCGGGCCAGCCAGAGGCGTGGGGAGCAAGGATGCTCTGGGCAGCCAAAGGGACAGTGTTCCTATTCCTTTCCCTTTGCAGATTAAGATAATCAAGAGATTGTCCTTGCGGCAGGCGGCAGAGCAGGATCTGGTCCAGATCTACCAGTACAAGATCCAGGACAGGAACGTCACCTTTTTCGCACGGGGGCTGTCGGCTGCAGTCCTGTGACACTGTGACAGTGCAGAGCGAGCCTGGGAATGTCAGTCCCTGCCTCTACACGAGCACCACCAGCACCTTCCAGGAGCAGCACAGCAAACTGACCCGGTAGGGAAGCTCAGACACACCTGGAAGTGGTGCCAACGTGGGATCAGCCTGGCCAGGGCCTGCCGCATCCCTTTGTCCTCCCACCCCGTTCCCAACATGCTCAGGCCAAGAAAGGGAGCAAGAACTTGGAGAATGGCCCTTGGAGCATGTAAATACAGGCAGGAGGTGCCCTGGGGGCTGGGTGTGCCTTGCCTCACCTTTTCCGGTGTGTTCGGCACAGCATATCAGTGCCAGGCACTGCACGGAGGGAGCACCCCCTCCCTCCTGCTGGCACGGGAGGAGATGACACACAGCGGGTGGAGCAGGGATGGTCTGGGAGCCTGGCGCAATCCTCTCCTTGCTCCCTGCTCTGGCTGGCAGGGATTTGCCCAACTCCCAGCTTCTGTGCCATCGGTAAATCCACAGCTCTGTGTGTAGCCCCTCACCTGGCTGTGCTGAGACCTGGGTGCTGCTGTGCCTTATCCCCTGCAGCTTCCCAAGCTCATCCTTGGCTTTGTGGTCGGATAAACCCCTCTGTGAGCCTCTGTCTCAGCCACTGCTTCCTCATCCCAAACCCTGACTAGCAGTTACATGACCTGCCTGTGCTGAAGCATTCTTTTTGTAATAATAATCCCTAATTTTAGTGAGATAAGGGTAGAGTGATTAAGTAACCGCGGATCTCTGGGTGGGAAATGCTCCCGACCTGCTCCTTGGCAGGGGGCAGGAATGGGCAATCTCCCAAGCTAGGATGAGGAGAGGGCCCTCCCCTGGCCACAAGGGCAATCCTGGGAGCAGAGCTCAGGCCTGGAGGTGTCCTGGTAGATGCTCCTGCCGGGATATCCCATTTATCCTGGGAGATAACATCCAGCACACATGTGAGAGTCCAGAGTGACCTGCCAGGTCCTTGCAGCTCAAGAGCTGGGGTTGCAACTCTGGCAGTGGGACACATTCCTACTTTTTCCACATAGACTCAGTGACCCATCCCGTGCTGGTTTGGGAACGTGCCCTTTGCCTTGGAGTTTTGGGAGCCCTGGCATGCTCAGGGTTGTGGCTGCTGATCAGTGGCAGCCCAGGGAGGCCAGGCAGGTTCCAGGGATTGTGGGGAGTCAGGCCATGTGTGCACTATAGGATCACTCGTCCCTGGTGTCCCCGGGTCTCTGTGCTCTGCTGTGGAAGTGGCAGTGCCCAGTGCCACTGCTGCTGTCCCAGTGTGGTGGCAGGGCCCAGGGGACAATGCACCATCACAATCTGCAAAGGGAGGATGAGAGGACCAGTAGCTGCTGGCACTGCAGCTGCTTGAAGTGCAGCTGTGATGGGCACATAATGGTGTATAATTGGAGTAATTTCTGTATGATTATCCTTGGAGAGATCCCAAAGCCTGGCTCCCAGGCTCTGCCTCCCTCGTCTGAAACTGGCAGGGTCATTGTGTGACATCACTGTGACATCACTGCTGGCTTTTGCTTGGTTCTTTCTGCCCTTAACCAGTGCCTGTATCCAAGAAATGGGCTGGGGAGCCTTGGCCTGACCCCTCCATGGCCCCGTGCAGGGGGTGTTCCCTGGGATCCGAGCCCTTTGGAATGAGCCACTCCACCTGCACTGTGCAGCGGTGCGAGCTTGGACAGGGAGATGAAACCTGTGGTGGCTGCGGAGTCACAGTGAGGACCAAGCCCAGCATTCCCAGCACCCCTGTCCAATGTCCAGTGGTGGCCTTGGCCATCAGGACACGATGGGGCGGCTGTGCTGAGCCAAGGCCACCGGCACAGCTGTGACTGAGCCGAGGCCTCGCGCTGGAGCTGACGCTGCGAGAGGCCAGCCGGAGAGTGGATGTCGGGAATGATGCCATCGGTGGCAGGACAGGATGGCCTAGCCTGGGGTCAGCCACCAGCTGCGTGCTCAGGGCCGCTGCCACGGGCAGTGTTTGTGTGCCAGCTGGAGCTTGGGCAACACTGAGAAATGTGGTGGGACAACCTGGGGGCTCAGCTCTCCATGCCCTTGGCCTCGGAGGGAGCTGCAAGCAGGGGTAAGTCCCACCAAGGCTCGGGCTGGTGGGACAGGGGTGCAGGTCCCTGGGAGAAGGGGATGTGTTATATGGGGAAAAGCTGCTGGCAGCAGGGACTGTTGTTAAGCGTCAGAGTCTGACAGGTGAAAGAAAGGCTCTGGAAGGGCTGGTTTGGGGGTGCTCAGCCCCTGGGGATGAAGGAGCAGAGAATGTGTTTTCCAGCATCCCACCGTGCTGGGAGAGCTGGGGCATTGCTGGGGGAAGGATCCCTTGGCCTCTGGGTACTGCTTGCCCCTTCCCATGGCATGTGCCCAGCGCTCCCACTGCCTGGCTCGCTCCCTCCCGATCTGCTCTGCCACGGAAAGCTCCAGGGCTCCTAATGCCCAATCTCTGCCATTAACTCCTCCTGTCTTTCCTGGGATACTCAGAGTCCCAGCGCCTGACCCGCACATTCCCGCCATGCCCGGGTGCATGGGCCGGCTCCGCTCTCCCCCTGAGCCCCAGCGCAGCCGGTGGCCGGTTCTGCTCCCACGACCCTCTCGGTCTCCCGGACCCGTTCCCGGTGGTGCCGCAGCCGCCCTTTCCCCGCTCCACGTGCTCCCGCCGCCTCCGCGCCGCTTCCGGGGGCGTGGCCTGACGGGCCAGGGGGCGTGTCCAAGGAGAAGCGGGGATGTTAATAAGGGGCGTGGTTGTGCACATATGTGGGCGTGGCCATGTAAATAAAGCCCTTTTTGGGGACTCACGGCTCTATTGGAGGCGCGTGGGCGCGGCCACGCCGACGGCGGGGGGGCGTGGCCGACGTGCGGCGCTGCGCGCGCGCGCTCGGGNCCCACCTCTTTATTTGGGTAGAATTTGGAAGGAATACGTAAAAGGGAATGATGGGAATGTGGGAGTCAAACACTCGCAGTTTTGAGGCGTTAAAGGTGCAAAGCAAAGAGGGGGCAGCGGAGGGAAAGGGTTAAATTTCCTTCCTCCCCCCCGCCAGTGCTGCAAGACGAGGAGAAGATGCTTTATGGAAAAGGATTAAAATGAGGGAGTACGTAAAGGGAATGATGGGAATGTGGAGTGTTTTATTCCATGGGGGTTTGTTGGTGCCGTAAGGATTTTCTGCTGTGGTTCTCTGGGGACTTGGCTCTGTGCTGCAAGTCTCTGCCTTCGGGATAATCACCTGTCTTTGGAATTCGGTCGATATTCAGGAATCGACGGAGAGATGGAGAAAGTTTTGGGGCACCAGAGGTGCAAAGCAAAGAGGGCGAGAGGAAAGAAAGGGTTCGCCTCTGCTGCAGGATCAGGAGAATATGTTTTATGAGAAAGGATTAAAATGAGGGAATATGTAAAGGCAACGATGGGACGGGAGAATGAAATACTCCATGAGGTTCGGTACAGGCTCTCTGAGCGCTTCAGAACCAGAAGGATTTGCTGCCCTGGTTCGCTGGGGATGTGGCTCTGTGCTCTCAGCAGTTATCTTGCCCCCTGAATCACCCTAAACTTAGGGATTTGGTCAAAATGTAGGAGTCTACTTCCTCGTGTGAGTCAGAATGAACATCTTCACATTCTCTTTAATATAACGAGCAAGGAGATTTTGGAATGCTGAGGCAGTTCTGGGGTTGTGTTTGGGAGAATCCCGAGGAAAGGACTCCGGAAAGATTTTGGCCTTAGTGCCAGAATTTCCTGAATGCAGCATCCACGTGTTTTTCCGGGTTGTTGAAAGACAAACCAAGTTTCTTTTCATGCAGGGGGCAGAGAGGAGGTGTGAGCTGCCTCTCTGTGAAACCAGAGCTGGGAGGGCAGGACTAGGGTGGTAAATTTGGGATTACATGAGCTGTTGTGTAATGCAGAAAGGAGATTAGCTGGCTGGGATTGGGAAGAGAGGAAAACACCCTGGGATGTTCCCTGAATGTGTGACACAGCCCCAAGAACTTCCCCCAAACCAGCTCTGCTCCGTGTTTCCAGGTACAACTTGGCATGGTTTATGTTTCCAATTGTGGTTCAAATATAACATCCCAAAAGAGCCAAGAACAATCTGCGTTTGTCTCAGGAGTGTTAAAATAGTATTTTAAGTGTCAGAATGCTGTGATGAATGAATTAGTCAGGCTCTCACTGGGTTACTCAACACTATTTTCAGTCAGGGGGTTGCTGGGCCTATCTGGCGTCAGAGTTTGGATCATTATGCACCAAAACCTCCTTTTTTTCCCCCTCTCTGATGAGAATTTAAAAAGTAGAACAGGTACAGCTCCAGGAACAAAAATAGCATTACCTGCCTGTAGTGGAATGTAGTAGGCGAGGAGCAGCAGCACAGCACTTCCAGCAGATCCCGAGTCCTGGGAGTCCTTTCAAGGCCAGGGAGCTGCAGGCACCTTCCTCCCCTTTTCCAAGAGACTTTCCTTAGGAGTTCTGGCTGGAGATGGGGGGCACGGTCCCGTGTGCTGGGGAGCACGGAGGGACCGGTGGCACTCGGCACAAGGCACTTGTGAGACTGGAAGGAGGTGTAGAAGCAGCTCTCCAGGCATTCCTGGGCTCTAATATCTGTGATTATAGTTCCTTTGAATCCCTTTCTCCCCCTTGTGTAGTGCTTTAAAGGGTGAGAAAGAAAGGCTTAAGGAACACGGAGCAGTTCCGTGGTGGTGCAGCTGCTGTTTCCGTGTCTGGAAGCGTTACTGCTCACATCCGAGATACCCAGAACAGGGAGGAACAAGGAATTAAGGGTGGCTGTCTTGGAGGGAATCTTTTCATTCATGTCCTCAGGTGAAGACCCAGCCCTGATGGCTCAGAACAGCTGTGGTCTTTTGGCATAACTGGGAAAAAATAAAGTTCTCCTTCCAGGAAAAGAGTAATTTCAGCTGGAGTGAGAGTGTGGTGGGCAATGGGGAGGGGAGCAGGACTGCAGTTCTTTGGGAAAATCTGAATTAATCTTGTATGGAGCATTGTGACAAAGGAATAATAGTTGGTTTGTTTACAAAAGACAATGTCCGAGTCAGGCTTTGGGACTTGGTGCCTGACAGAGGAATTTTGGGATCGTTTCTCCATCTGGAAGAAAGAGTGCAGTGGTTTCCTGAGCCTGGCTTCCTAATTGGTGGTGATTAGAAAGGAAAATGTTTAGTTCTGTGTGATGCTGGAGATGCCAAAGGCTCCTGCTCAGGGCTGGGAGCCCCGGCAGTTGGTGTGTTCAGCCTTGCCCGCTGTTCCTGCTGGAACCCAGAACCTGTGGAAAACCAATCCCAGGCAGGTGCGTCACCTTACAGGTGCTGTGTCCCTCTGGGCCTCTCGGGGCCCTTCATAAGCCCCAAAGATCTGGGAGTGCAGACATTTGAACCAGGGGAACTGTCCTGATTAAAGCTTTGGGGGTTATTTCTGAGGGAACAATGCGGGGAAAGACATGCTGAGGGCTATGTCTTAATTTTTGCTTTGTATTTCATGGATAAATGGTCAGAATTATGGGGTTTGTCTCCCTTTTGTCGTCCTTCACATCCTACCTGTGAGGGGATCCCTGGTAATTACATGACTGACAGCCAGAGCTTCCAGAATTCAGAGTCCAGGCTGGAAACACCGCTGAAGCTCTAGCTGGGTCTGTGTGGAAAAGGGAACGTGTTCCCCAGAGAGCCAAGGGCACACTTCTGGTTTCCTGCCAAATCCACGAGTTTTGGAAACCCTTCACTTAATAGGAACCCAACTGGTGCTACACCCCAGTCCTCCCTCTGAAATGGGAAGACTCTTGGTTTACATGTTTCCACAACATATTTTTCAGGGAAATGATAGTGTTTAATGGATAAACTTCGTTTGACTGAGCTCTAATTACAGTAAGTCAGGAAACTCCTGCCAGCGATAGCTGGACTTTGCCACAGGGATGTTTAATCGTACTCAAAAGTTATTTCTGAGGGGTTTTTGGAGGGATTTTCTTCTAGGAGGCAAATGGACCCCATGTGGGCTGTGGGTTTGGAGAATGCAGAATTCTGCTCGGAGGGTTTACATGGATGTGGTTTACCTGGGAAGGGTTTTGGGAACCTGCTGTGTGCTCCTGGGGCTGGAGCAGGGACCCGACACAAGCAGGGCTGGAGTGGGCTGGGAAAGGAGCTACAATTCCTTCCATGGACAATGTTTGCCTGTCCTGGGCACTCCTGAAGGTGTTACTGTCCTCTCAACTGTCCCTGCCCTGTCAAACTGTGGAGTGAAGCATGGAAGCATCTGTCATGGCACATCCCTTAAAAAAGAGTTGCAGAGAAGGTGCAGTTCAGGTATTCAGACATGAATATGAATTTTGAGTTCATCTGTTTCAGAAATAAACCCCAGACCATACAGACAGAATGTGTTTGCCTACATTAACCAAGTTGGCTTGGTTTGGGTTTAATTTCCTAATAATGATCATTTACCACCCATGCTGATTTGTGTTCTGAAGGAGAGTTTTGAGCCAGGAAATGTGTCCTCTGCAGGGAGAGGAGCCTCAGGCCTAGAAAAAGAAACGGGGAAGCAGTTGTGCTCAGTTCAGATCCTCATTTGCTGAGGTGAAAGATAATTGGGCAAGAGGGTGAATCTCCACAGGGTGTGTTGGGATGGTGAATGGCTGCTGCGGATGCTTCCCAAGTGAACTTTGCCCCACAAAAGCAGAGCTGGAGCTGGGCAGAAATCATTGAAGTGCTGATTTATCGTTGCTTTCAGCACTCCTGCAGTGGGGGTTATTTGAACCCAGAGGTGTTTCCGTTCCTCATTTGAAGAGCAGCAAGGCCACAAAGGGAGGATTAAGATAAAATCAAACCTGACTGTCAGAGGGCATTAAGGGACACAGAATTATTCTGGGAATGTCCTCGTGGCAGGAAGGTGGTGAAGGAAAGAACAGAGAGGAAAACTTAATGTCTGGCATCCCCAAAACTGGAGCGTTCAGCACCTTTTGACTCTTGGTGAGCAACTGGTGGTAGTGCCAGGCTACAAAAAGGAAGAGCAGCTTTGCAGGCTGTCGTTTCAGGGAGGTATTTTTGTCTGTGTGCTCAAAGCACGGACTAAAAAAGACCTGAAAAGCTTTAGGAGGCGTCTTTTGAGACACGGAAAGTCGGTGATGTTTTTAAAGCCTGGAGGAGAGCGAGCAGTTGGTGTGGGTGAAAGAGTGGGACAAAGAGAATGGGGAGTAGTAGTCATCCCAAAGTCCTGCAGCAAATGGGCAATGGCTGAAAAGCACCTGACAAGGTACAGGGAGCGTGGAATAGCTGGTGCTGCTTTGCCACGGGTACTCCTTGGCAAGGTGAGTTTGCTCTTTCTAGGATAAGATACCAGGGATATTTCTGGCTGCAGAAAAGCAGCTGTGGTCATGAATCCTCTAAGGTTTGATTTTTATCCAAATAAGAGTCTTGGGCAGGTGCGATTAAAACAAACCCAAAGCCTGAGAAGGTGCCAGTCTATGATGGATAAAGTCGTGGTTAAATAAATGTATTCAGAGCAGCAGTAGCACCCTTGTTAATGGGCCCAGGTGTACTGAGAGGAGCACTGGGGGGCTCTGGGGTCTCACTCATTACTGAAGCAGCACGACAGACTGTGCATATTCAAGCTGTAAATGGCATAAAGCAGGGAAGGCCTGCACGTGTGACTCAGGAGTGAGAAACGGGTTTGAGCAATTAAATGGGGCCTGAAAATGGGCTGGTGAGGAGGAAGGACAGTGGTGAGGTTGGGATTCAAGCAAAAATAGCCAGCTGCAGGCATCAGAATAATTGATGGGGTGTAATCCCTAATTAAAGGAACCTGGTGACCTGCTGTGTATGTGGGAAGGGGGAGGTGAAAGTTTCAGTATGAAAATTGGCAGTGGTGGCTGTGGCAGCACTGTGGGAGCAGTTGGACTCCATGGACTCAGGCTTTTCCTGCCCCAGCAGTTCCATGAGTCCAGGTACCACTGGTGGGGCTGTCTGTCTGTGCCCACTGGGATCAGAAGTGGGTTAAATAGCAGGGCGGGGTCAGGGAAAACGTTACCAAACCCTGTCTGACACCTGGGACCTGCGGACATTCCTCCAACTGCTAAAGAGCAAATTGGATAAACATCTGTTGGGAATAATTTGAGCATAGCTCGTTATGCTCTGAGTGAGGGCCATGAGGCAGAGCCCCCAGAGTCCCCTCCAGCCCTGTCTCCTTCCTCTCACTGTGAGCTGTCATTGCTGATAAGGTTTTCCTGTGCTGTGGGTCCTTGACTGTGACTGGGGCAGGGTAAATGCAGTGGGAGAAGGGCCTTTCGGGGCAGGCAGGATGAGGAATGCTGTGTCCTTCAGTGTGAGCGGTGATGGCCTTGTGTGATGTACAGAGAGCTGTCACGGGTGTGCCAAAGGGTTTAGCTGGAGTTCGCGTCATTCACGTCCTTTGGTGGGGAGTGAGGGTGGCCTGGGCTCTTTGATGCTTGTCCGTAGTATGAGCAGTGCTGGAACTTCAGGAATGGCACTAAGCATGGATCACACAAAGTTACCATTTCATGGATGACACAGAACCAGAGAATCATGGTTTGCCTTGGATGGGACCTCAAAGCTCATCTTGTTCCATTCCCTGCCATGGGCAGGGACACCTTCCACTATCCCAGGGTGCTCTGAACCCCAGTGTCCAACCTGGCCTTGGACACTTCCAAGGACTGAGCAGCCACAGCTTCTTCTTGCCAGAGCCTTACCACCCTCCCAGGGAACAATTCCTGCCCAATATCCCATCCATCCCTGCCCTCTGGCACTGGGAAGCCATTCCCTGTGTCCTGTCCCTCCAGGCCTTGTCCCCAGTCCCTCTGCAGCTCTCCTGGAGCTCCTTTGGGCCCTGCAAGGGGCTCTGAGCTCTCCCTGGATCCTTCTCTTCTTCAGCTGAACACTCCCAGCTGTCCCAGCCTGGCTCCAGAGCAGAGGGGCTCCAGCCCGCTCCTCTGGACTCTCTCCAGCAGCTCCATGTCCTTGTGCTGTTGGACCCCAAGACTTTGTACAAGTCCAGGTAGATGATCCAAAAGCATTTTGCCTATTTTTTACCCCAAACAAGAGGCTTGGGCTGAGCTGTTGATCCTGGTCTGGTAGAGAGGATTAGAAAATTGCACGAATAGAAATTCTACCTGCAGTAGAAAGGAAAGAGCATTGCAGGTCTGTGCTGGGCAAGCTGTTTACACAACTCCAGCCCAGAGTAAAGGATCGATGGAGTCCCTGGTGTCTGTGCCTGGCACTGGGTTGGGACGTACGGCCAGGAGAAGGGAAGGGTGGGATTGCACAGCTTGGGTTTGTGGGGAAGCTCTGAGATGTAACTGCACGGGGGTGTTGCATCAGTCTCTGGTATTTTTAGGAGAAAGTGATTCCCCAGCCACTTGTAGAGCATCTGCATTGATAAACAAAAAGGAGGAGATTATTCCAAAGGGATCACGTGGGCTGCGTTGCATAAGGACGTTTACCAGGGCAGGCTCCCGGCCTCTCCAGGTCCCTGTCTGGTTCCTGAGCGTGGCCAGACACAAACGAGACCAGTCTGTTGGGCACTTGCAGCCAGCGCCTTGCTGGGGGCAAGAGGCTCGTGCCCGAGGGGCTCCTGGAGCCAGAGGGATCCCTGGCTTTGCTCAGTAGCGCCTCATGGCTCGCTCTTCTCCAGATTTATCCGCTGGCTGTGTAACCCATGTGACAGGGACAGTCTCCTGGGGAGAAGATTTCCCCGGCTTAGCCACGTGTTTATTTTGAGCTGCTGCTCTGTAGTTGGTTTGATGCCGAGTTATCCCGGGGTAAAAGAGAGGGCTCTTTCCTGCTCCGCTTCCTGGGCCCTTCCTAGGGCCACCTGGTGTCCACTTCCTGATAAAATCTGCTCCTGCTGGAAAAGCTTCCAAAGCTGCTGTGTCTTTGAGCATCCTTGGGCTTCTCAGTAGCTTTTCCAGTTCTCCTCTGTGTCCCTTGTGGGATGAGGAGGAACAGGAGGAATGCCCAGTGCTGTGTGTAGCCCTTAGCACACGTGAGGATGGATTTACATCCCGATTCCATTCCATTCTTAACAATTCCTAACACACAGTTTCCTTTTTTACACTGCATCCTGTCACACCTTCAGGGAATTAAGGATCAGGATCCCTGGATGTTATTTTCCCTGTGTGCATCACATCCCATTTGCTGGAACTGGGTGATCCTTAAGATTCCTTCCCACCCAAACCATTCTGGGATTCTGTGACTGTGGAGGTGGATCATCCCCAGCTGTACAGGCTTGGGCAGGAACTCTGCGGTGGAGAACGGATTGGGAAATGTTTCCTTCTCTTTGGAATCTCTGTTCTTCATGTGCAAGGGAGCTTTCCTTGGCCAGATGCAACAAGAGGAGTGAACTTTGAAATTATGTTTTTTCTAAATTTGGATATTTTCTATTTTTGTCACAAATCCCAAACTTCTGTGTTTCATGCCTCTGCACGTGGAACATCCCATCCTGTCTCGTCATCCACAGCAACAAGCTGTTGTCTGATGCTGTTGGGAGTATTTTGGGAAGGAAGAAAGGATAGAAACCACATTCAATGATTGACTTCCAAAGCAGGAGTTTAACTGAGGTTCATCTCTTGTGGCAGAAAAGTTCAAAAATGTCCTGAAAACCGTTTTGGAAGCTGATTTTGAATGTCAGCCCCTGTTTTGGGAGCAGATAACTTTATCTGACATGTAGAGATTATTGAAGTGTTCTCTTTGAATCTTTGTCATTGTTGCTACTCCAGCTGTTCAAGAGATGTTAATAATTTGTAACGTGAGTGAAACACCACTTATAAAATGGGGTCTGTTCCAGATAACCTCTGAATTTTTAAACTCAAAACACAAATGAATGTGGCACAGGGAGGAAAACAGGCAAAAAGAAGTGGGGCAAAACCGGCAAAGTGAGGCAGAACAGGTAAAATGAGGTAAGCTTGCACATTTGGGGGATTGAAATCTGGTTCAAAAACTTGTGTCAGACTTCCAGCACAGTTTTAGCCACAGAGCTGGAATGGAGGGAGTGGACTCAGAAATGTCATTTTCTACCTTTTGAATATGGAAAGTACCCCTTCTGTGAAGGACAATCCATTTAGGGCTTAGAGGCTGTTCCGGAGCCTTGTTACTGACAGCAGTGTTGGGATTAACCCCTTGCAGACAGCGGCCTCCCCGGGGTTAGTGCATGGCTGTGATTTTCCCATAGGAAGCGTTCTGTTCCTCGTGACCTCCGTGTCCTTTGGCAGCACAAAGCACGTTATTCTTCCCATGGGAATGCGAGGGGAGAACAGGACCTTGGTGTTAGAGCCCATTGTGCAGCATTTCTGTGAAGGAGGCTTGTCTTGAGCGAGGCTCTTGTTTTCCCACCTCTGAAGTCCTGAGGAATGTTCCCTGGCCCTCGCTGGGGGACAGCCCATGCTTGCTGAGGAGAGGGAGAGTTGGGTTCCTGAGATCTGCGCCCCTCTCCCTCCCCTCCTCCCTTTGTGGATGGTGGGATTTGGGAGCTCCCATGGCAGTGACACCCGTGAGTGGTCGCTTGGAGCGTCAGAGCCCTGAGCCACCTCCAGGGCCCGACAGAGGGCGAGAAAACCCGGGTGCTTTTCTGGGGTGTGAGTGATCCAGCATCTGTTTTCTGCATCTCCAGGGAACCCGAGATTTCCCTTGTTTTCGGGGGTGTCTGTGGTGCTGAGTTTGGGCACTACCATGAAATCATCGCCATGGAGAGGGCTGAGGAGGGCTGGGAGCTGTTTGCCGGTTGAGGGGAGGCCATGGATCAGCTCTTCTGCTCTGTGTGTGCTGGGAAGAGTGCAGCAGCGTGTGAAACACCTGTAACACCTACCTGTGTGTGAACGTGTCCCACAGGCTGTGGGACGAGGTGGCACATGGATACAAGGAGGCACTGTCCTGTTTGGACCTTCCGTTCCTGGCTCACGATCTGAGCTGGAGCCCAGATGAAATGTGTCAGTCACAGCAGAAATTTGTGGTGTTCTGGCTGGTCTTGTCTCCAGCAGCATCAGTCCTGCTGCTTCCACGTGTTCTGGGGCAGTTCTGAAGGCAGAAGGTGTCTCTGATCCCCCAGGAGCCTGTGTGGGATTGATGGATGGATGGATACAAGGCAGTGCCTGCAGCACCAGGAGGAAGAATTATTGCTGGTGGTCCATCGCCCACCTGGCCCTCAGGTGTGTGAGCATCACATTGAGCTGCTCCCTGGGCAACAGCACCGACCAACCCAGTGACCTTTATCAATTCTTGTTTTTAGTAAATTCTTCCTTCTTTCCCATTCATTCCTTCCTTCCCTGTCCTTCCCCATACACAGCCTTGGCAGGAAAACTCCTCAAATCCCACATCTGCTCCAGGGCTGCTGCAGGGCTGAGCTGTTCCCATGTGCAGAACAAGTGTGGACAGGCAGGTCAGCCCTTGGACGTGCAGGTCCTGGTGGGATGCTGGAAAAGGGGCTGTGAGGGGCAGAAGGGCCACGTTGGGTCTGTTCCTGCTTTGCCAAGCTTGGGGTTGTAAATGGAAAATGCTGGGTTAAAATTCCCATTGGAGGTTTAGATATAGGCAACATAATGGAGCAAATTATTGTATGTATTGAAGTGCAAGAAAAATACTATGGAATGGGGATTTATTTTGGATTTTTCTTTTTATTTCCCCCCTCCAGGCTTCACTAGCTCAGCTGTGTGTTTTTATTACACCTAATGCCAAGGCCTGGTTCCAGAACATTTTGTGGAAAACTGAGGAGTTGAGTGTACCTAAAACCCCAGGTGACTGTCTTAGAAAGGGAAAAGTTTTCTACCTTTGTTAGTTTTTCCTCTAAGCTCTGCTGTGTTTCCCTGCCCTCAGTGTCCAGGGAGGCTCCTGGGAAGGCTGTAAAGCCTTTCAGACAGAAATGTAAAGAATTTGGAACATGTAACTATTGTTGAGTGAGATAAAAGCTTTTGTCTTAGGAAAAGTAGCAACTTTGAGTTGATTTTTCCTGCAAAAGGAAGTTCTACATTTTTTCCTTCCGCTGGTCAACCTTGTTTTTGTAAGAGTGCAGGGCATTGGAGCCAGGTGGGATCAGACTCTGCTCCCAGGGAACAGGAACAGGGACAGGACAGGAGAAAATGGCCTCAGGCTGGGCCAGGGGAGCCTCAGGGTGGACACCAGCAGGAATTTCCCCATGGAAAGGGTGGTCAGGCCTTGGCAGGGGCTGCCCAGGGAGGTTTGGAGTCCCCATCCCTGGAGGTGTCCAAGGAAAGCCTGGACGTGGCACTCAGTGCTCTGGGCTGGGGACAAGGTGGGGATGGGGCATGGGGTGGATTTGGTGACCGTGGAGGGCTTTTCCAAGCTCAGCGATCCTGGGATCCTGTGAGGTGTGTCCATCTCTTGTACCTGAAGCGAACCAGAAATGTCACCTGTGGTGCTGCAAGGTGAAAACATCCCAATGCCCTCGTGCTTCCAGGCAAACTTTGTCTTGGATTTGCAGTCATGCAAAAGGCAAGAAATTCTCCTTTAACGTTTGTCCTACAATCAGCAGGTTTATTTTGGCTTAGATAATCTGTTTGCAGAAATGACTTGGAGCAGGAACAGTTCCTGCTGTTCACTCTTATGAGCTCTATCACAGCATAAAGCAAATAAAGATGGCAGATTTTAATATGCAACCCCCCCAAGTGATAAAGAAATCCTAGCTTTGGAATGCTCAGTGTCATTCTTATGGAATACTGCTGTTGGACAGCAGGTGAAGAGAGTAAATACAAAGTTTTCCTCCTTGAAATGACTAGAAATGCCAGTGTTGTGCTCCTCCCCAGAGCGGCTTTTGGCACCTAAGGCTTGTCAGAGAGCCACTTCTGATGTATTTTTTGCCACAGGAGCAGCATATCCTTGTTGGTCCTGAGTTCCTCATGGAACAGGGATGGTCCAGTCCTGGAAGTGAGCTTGAGATCTGCTCAGTCATTTCATAGAATCAAGAAATCCCAGAATGGTTTGTGCTGCAAAGGACCTTAAGGATCATCCAGTTCCACTGCTGCCATGGCAGGGACACCTTCTGTGATCCCAGGGTGCTCCAAGCTCCAGTGTCCAACCTGGCCTTGGACATTGCCAGGGATCCAGGGGCAGCCACAGCTGCTCTAGGCAACCTCACAGGGAAGAATTTCTTCCTGAGCTGTGCAGATCTTTCTAAAAGGACCTGACAATGTTTATTTCCCTTTTCTTTATCTATTTTTCTCCCTTTGCACTCCCCAGCTGGACCCAGTGCCTTCCCTGAAGGGCTGCCCATGCTGGAATTGCCCGAGCCCCTGCTGTATCCCGGGATGGCATCGAGGTGAGGGTGGCCGAGGATGACCCTGACTGAAAGGCTGCGCGAGAGGATTTCGCGGGCGTTCTACAAGCACGGGCTGCTCTGTGCTTCCTACCCCATCCCCATCATCCTCTTCACAGCCCTCTGCATCCTGGCCTGCTGGTGAGTCCTACCCGGATTTGTGTCACAGAGGGCTGGGGAGGGGGATCTTGGCAACAGTCTCTCTTCTGGGCCCACCCAGAAGCTCGTTTTTTATTTAGACTTTATAGGTTTTTGTCATTTCCTTTTGTGGGACAAAAGAAACAACAGGGATGAAGTGTCTTCATCTGGTTTAGTAAGTAAGAACTAATTGAATGAGTGAAGTGAAGCAATAAATGAGATGAAAGTAACCCTCAAGCACCTGGTAGTGGACTCCAAACTCATGAATTAAGAATGGGGAGAAGGAAAGCTGATCTTTCTCTGCACACCTGCCGGTCCTGTTCTCCCTGGAGTCTGCACTCTTCTGTTTCGTCCTTGGCACGCCCGTGTGCGTATTGTAAATTCCCTACTCTCCTTATGGCCCCTAATTTGGATCCCTAGTTTGCAAGTGGATATAATCTTACTGCCAGGATCACACGGGCTCGGAATCATTTCCAGCAGGGCACTGTGGGGCTGAGCAAACCTCTGCGCCCAGCCCGTGCACACATGTGCCTGTACGGATTCTGTCTTGCAGGGTTTAATTCCCTTCTCTGTTTTGGGCAAAATAAACCCGATGTGATGATTTGTTCCCCTGTTTGTAGAAAAGCTCCACATGTGTTGCCACAGACACAGGTTTTCCTTTGAGCTGTGATGGTAACAGGGGCTGCTTTCACGTCTCAGTTCAAACATTGTCAAAGGGAGGATTTTCACACAGATTCTCACACATCTGAGGTGGCTTCTCCTGGCTGGAACCCCTTTGTGGTTGTGAGCAGCAGTTGGGGGCGTTGCTTCCAGGTTTTTCACTGCTCCACGTGAATCCTTGTAACTTTCAGGGACGGTTTTATTCTTAGGTCTCTTGTTCTGTAGAACATGAAGCTTCTACAAAGCCCAACCAAGTGGTTCCTACATTTTCTCTATCTTTGATATGATTGCAAGAAGCAGCTCTGTCTTTTGGCTCCAGCTCTGCCAGGTGCATCTTTCCAGTGGCATTTCTTCACCTGAAAGCTGCACCTAGCAAAGCCAAACCAGAGTCCCACGTGTGTCACTGTGTCACCTCATTCCTGCGTGGGAATGGCTTCCCAGGATGGGCTCAGGCTCCTCTTTCCAGCTCTCCCAGGCAATAAATGCAGGACAACTACTGCAGTGTGAAATGTTCACCCACAAAATGTTGTGTTTTGGGAGGGATCAAAACATGCTTTTTCCCTGCCAAAATTCAGGATTTCCCGGAGAGGAGGAAAGCTGACCTGGGGGTCACCTGCAGCTCTCCTTGTGCTTGGGAACCTCAGCCCACTGGGTCAGGACGTGGACCTGCCCTGTCGTTGTTCAGAGCAGGCAGCTGAGGCTCCACACCAGGTAGTCTTTGGTAACTGTGGATTTGTGGAAGTGTCTGCATTCCTGAGTGCCAGTATTTGAGGATTCTGCAGTTTCCTCCAGGCTGCAGAAATTCGTCCAAGACACCATCAGGTGTGAAGAGTCTGTTTTCTTTAATGAGTTCCAGAAGCTCGTTAGCAAAGCAGATCCTGGCCCTGGGAGAGACAGGTGGCAAGAACATGGTGACAGCCCTGGAGAGCAGGAGAATCTTGGCAAAAAGCTGGGGTGCGGCTGACGTTCTTGGTCCCTGTTTAGAGGCCGTTTCTGGGGGTGTTTCAGTTCCTGCCCTGAGCTGCTGTGCATTAACCGCTGATAACGAGGTGTAATTGTGGCTTGAGAAGCAGCTTTGCTGATCAGCTCAGAACTGTTCCAGAGTGGGGTCCTGCACGTCGGCCTGTCCGTGTGTGAGTGAGGGGACTCCTTCCTGGGAAGTAACGCAAATTGCCGTGTGCTGAGGGCTCGGGGATGGGCTCTGGCACCGATTTCCTGCTGGAACTGAGCTGTCTGTGCTCTTGGGAAGCGCTCTGCTTTGCCGGGGTGGATTTCACTGCCGCATCCCCGCCACTCCTCTGCAAAACAAGCGAGGAATGACCTGAAGCCGGTGGGGAAAACTCAAGGCCCAGCATCGAGGCAGAAGCTCATTTAGGCGACGTTTCTGTGCAGCAGAGCTGGTCAGGGACCCTCAGCGCTGTGTGCAGCTGGTCTGAGACCTGCACAGAGCAGGGAACTCAAAGAGTCATGGAATTGTTAAGGCTGGAAAAGGCCTTTCAGATCATGGAGTCCAGCCATTCTCCAGCACTGCCAAGGCCACCACTGACCCGTTCCATGTTCCTCAGCCTGAAACATGCTCAATAAAGATGTTCCAGCAAGCAAGACTGGATCTTGTGTCCTGAGTTGTTCAGAGGGAGAGAGGTGAGTCAGTCCTCTCTCCTGTACCTGGAACCAAGGAGAGCTTGTGGAATTCTGCTGCAGAGAAAGTGATCTGAGTTATTGTGGTTTTCCTCCCCCTCACATCAGTCGAACCCCACTGGTTTTGTGTGCAGACAGTTTTTAAAAGCTGAAATAAAGCACGAGGTCTGCAATTTATCCATCAGGGGTTCTGGCCTCAGGCAGGTGAGGGCAGTGACCATGCAGGGAATGAGGTCACCACAGAGTCTGGCCTGGTTGCTTTGAGTGTCTTTTCTCCTGGAAGGGTTTGTATAGACACTATTTTTGAGGTCACTGACAGAGAAGACACAGCATCTCTGGGCTTGATAATAAATTAATACCTAAAGCAAAAATTCCTGTGACTCATTCTTACTCTGTAGTCCTAAAGTCTGAAAATCCAAATTAGTCTCCACATCAGAGGGAGAGTTTTCTTTTTTTACTGTAAATCCCCTTGTAGGTGATACTCCTTTTCCTCATCCCACTTGAATGGATCTGTGTTGGGATCTACATTTTTCCTTGGAATGAGGGTGTCACCAACCCCGTCTGACACCAGCCCAGAGAGGAACAGGTGATAGCTGGAAATGTGGCCATTGGGATAAATGTGGAATCCCAGTGTCACTCTGAAGAACAGTTTTCAGTTCAAGTGAGGATTGCACATGACCCAGGTGACTCTGCAGCAGGTTCAGGGCAATTAAAAACAGGTGTTTGTTATTTAACTGAGACCCAGGTTCTGCTCCTGAAGAATTGCAGAACTGGCTGGAACCAGAGCCCCTGGGTGGTATCTGTGTGTGTATATATATATTTATAATGATTTCTGTAAGAACGGATCACTCTTGCACGGGTTTGTACTATTTGTGTGGTAACCACAGAGGACCTGAGTTAGACTCAGACTCTTCATGTTCCAGATCCCCAGAGTCTCCTGTGGGACTTCACCATAACACTGGGAGCAGGTTGTGCTGCACAGGAAAGGGGAGTCTCCTTGCCAGGGAAGAATTCTGGGGCCCTGTCAGGGGGAAGCAGGGCAAAGCCACCATCACTTACTCAGAAACAGGTACTGTTGATGCACTTGCCAAGGCTAAAAAGGAGCTGTTGCTGCCAGGTATTTGCCTTGCCAACCCTCTGGCAAGACCCTGTTACCAGGTTCCCTCCCTCCTCAGCAGTGGGATTCCAGGCTGGTCTGTCTTGGCTGCACACAGGCCAGAAGCTTGTCCTGCAGCGAGCCAACGGAGCTGGGACCCATTTTAATTCCATGTATCAGCTCCTTTCCCGTTACCTGAGACCTGGCAGCTCCCTGCTTCCCTCCACCCTCAGTGGCTGGGGCTGCTCCAGTTGCTGGAGCTCTTTGTGGGTCTGGGAAGGGGGAATGTACAGAGAGGGATTTGCCTGGAGCTCTCCTGGCCCTGCTCCATCTTGGCCCCCTGAGACGTCTTGAAAATATGTCGAGATCTTGGATGAGCACTTCTGCTTGCAGCTCCATCCTGCTGGTGACTGAAATGCAGTTCCTGCTCCAGTTCACCAGTTCCAGCTGGTTACATCATCTGTGTTTCCTTTATTCTGGGGTTTCAGAGGGGTTTCAGGGTGCACAGTAACATGAGCATCTAAAAAGAGCCTTTCCCAAAACCAGAACAACTTCTTGAGCTTTCCTGTCATCTCTGTTAGATGCCAGGATCACAGGATGGTTGGGGTTGGGAGGGACCTCTGGAGCCCACCCAGTCCAATTCCTGCCCAGGCAGGGGCACCTGGAGCAGTGACACAGGAATGTGTCCAGGGGGGTTTGGGATGTCTCTGGAGAGGGAGACTCCAGGCCCCCCTGGGCAGCTGTGCCAGGGCTCTGCCCCTCCATGGAAAGGGGCTCTTCCTCCTGCTGAGCTGGAACTTGTTGTGTTTTGGTTTTTGGCCATTTCAGGTCCTGCTGTTCTTCCCTCCTCTGTCTATGCTTTCCATTCTCGTGTTCACCTCTTTCCCTGCTGCTCAAAAAAGTCCCTAACAAAGAGAAATGTGAGGAGAGTTGAATTCAAGTGCTGGAAGTGCCTTCCCTGGAGCTCAGGTGGGGCATTTCTTCCCTCTGGGGACCCATGCACATGTCAGTGGGCCAAACCTGTCACAATACAGGTCACCCAGAGCAGCTAAACAGACTAAAGTTCTGTTCTCCAGTTCAGTTTGGTGCTGACAATTCTAGATTTTCAATGGATCTCTCTGTATCAGCAGCCTTGCTTTCCCCACCAGTTCAATTCTGATTTGCTTTTAACCACTTCTGAGAACGTTTGGAGTTAAAAATCCCATTCTAAACTCTCTGAAACCTCAGTTTCTCAGTCTCTGAATAAAAGTCTTTGTTGTGGGACAGCAGCTACGATCACAGGAGGTTGTGGTGGCAAAGCAGCAAGATCAAGACTTCATGGGTTTGGTGTCTCACTGCTGCTTTAAAAGTGCTTTGAGGACCAATGGAGTTAATGACAAGTTTTGGAAATAGTTTAAATCTAAATGAGGAAAAGCAGAGGATTATAAAGGGTTTGGGGCAGGGAAGCAGCCACTGGGATACACAGAATGTCTGGGGTTTGTGCAGGATACACAGGAATTGAGCCATGGCCATACTGAGTGTTTTTGCCACAGCTAACTTGGATGGAGGAATTCAGGAGAGGCCCTGCAAGGTCTTCCTTTTTTCCTCTCCCAGGACTTTTAGTTATCCCTTTCTAAGGGAGAAAGACTCTTGGATACCAGTCCGTTCCCATGAAAGCCAAAGCCCTCTCGCTGGGTCTCCTGTCCTGTACAGCTTGGCTTTGCTGAAGCGGGCNCCTCAGCACGTGATGGCCCAGGGCAGCTGTGGCTGCCCCGTCCCTGGCAGTGTGCAAGACCAGGTTGGATGGAGCTTGGAGCAGCCTGGGACAGTGGGAGGTGTCCCTGCCCATGGCAGGGGTGGGGCTGGATGGACTTTAAGGTCCCTACAATGCAAACAGAGAATCAGACCTTTTGTTCTTGCCTGTTGAGTCCTGTCACATTCCACCTCTAATTTGGGAAGGGAAAACAGAGTCTGGCAAAGGCGTTCCTGCTCTGCTTCTGCTGGGAGCTCGCCGGCGGCCGGCGCCTCACGCTGCCGTGGTCTCCCCGCAGTACATCGGTGCTCCCGTGGCCTACATCCAGCAGATCTTTGTGAAAGCCACCGTGTCCCCGTGGCAGAAGAACTTCCTGGCTGTGGATGTGTTCCGGTCGCCGCTGTCCCGCGTCTTCCAGCTGGTGGAGGAGATCAGGAACCACGCCCTGAGAGACAGGTAAGGCACGGGGAGCTGCTGCTGTGCACACCTGGCTCCACGTGGCTGCCTGCAGGGCTGGGCAGGAGCTCTGAGCTGGTGATGTCCTCAAAATGAAACAAAAATGAGAGATGAGTGCTGATGGGTGACTTGGGATCCATCCTGCATGTGGAGCAGTTCACATTTGTGCTGGAGAATTTCCCTGTGCTCCAGGTAAGGCACTGAAAATCCTCAGGAATTTTCTGGTCAGAGTCCGGAAGGGGCCTGCAAGGCAATACAGGTGCAGTGTCACAGAATTCCTTGCTCACCACACCAGCTCCGTATCACAGGGAGTTCCTGGGCCTCTGCTGGAATTTCCTGGTTAGGAACCTTCTCCTGACTTTCACTTTGGCTATTTTTAGCAGTTTATACCTGCTTGGTTTTATCCTGTCACAGCATTTATACAACAGCAGCTTTCCTCAGCTTCCAGGTATTTCCAGGGGAGCTCACACTCCCCAGCCCAGACTCCTGTTTGTTAAAAGCCAAACATAAAACTCTCTGCTCACTCCAGGGAGAGGCTCAGCATTCCATGTGCCATCCTGGGTCCTCCTTGTGGCACTGATGTCAGTGTGACTTTCCTGAAGGTGGGAGAGCAGAACCATGCACAGATTGTCAGAAGAGTCTCACTTGTGTGGTGTTTTCCATGGAAAGGATTTTCCTGAAATACCTCTGAGATCACAGGTCCCTTTTTCATGGCCACTCACATCTGTTTTGCACATTAAGAGGTGATTTATTAATGTCCCCATGTCCCTCTGTCCTTTCCAGCTGACAAGCTCCCACCTCAGAGCAGAAAATCTTTTTACCCCCCAAGTGGGGTCTTGATCTTCATGCTGTTAAAAGAAAGGGTATTAAAGTTATAATTTGTGAGTGTCCACCCTGCTCTTCTAACTGATGACTGGTCCTTTTGGGAACCCATCCTTTACCCCCAGCTGCTGCTCTCAGGGTCATGTTTTAGAAATGCCATGTTTGTTTTTCAGTACAGATTTACTCAGTTTTTTTCTCTCCCTGCCAGCTCCCCCAGCCTTGGCACTGACCTTCTGTCCGTGTGCTCAGTCCCTCTCCTCCCTTATCCTATGGGATAATAATCTCTTGCCAATTACAATCAGAAACAACTTGCTCCCAGGCCTGTGTTGTGTTCTCATTATCTCCCTTGTCTTCTCATTGTATTCTCATTATCTCCCCTTGGCATTGCCCTTGATGAGCAGTGATGCAACACAGAAACAAAATTATTACTTTTATTATTATTATTCATACCACCAGAAGAAAATTACTTCAACATTTAGACCTAAACCTTGGGGCAAGGTCACCATTTTGGGGATGCACTCGGATATTTCAGGAAACATCTAATTGTGAGATAAATTCTGCAATTACCTCAAAAGTCATTATGAAGTTCTTGTTGTTTGTTGCCAGGAACAAAGTTGAGCAGAAATAAGTTTTTCGATATGCAAACTGGCTTGTTTTGTATTCTATTTTCTATTCTATTCCATATCTTTTATATTGTTTTATATTACAGGAGGGAGCTGAAGGTTGTTAAGTGTACCTGGGCAGGGCACACACTGTGGGTGTGTTTCCNTAACTCTTCTGTCTAAAAAAGTCCATTAACCTCCAAAATGAGCGTGTGTCCTGCTTCTGTCCCCCCAGCTACCCTCTGCTGAAGCTGCCGCTGCCGGGGACGGGCCCCGTGGAGTTCAGCACCCCGGTGAAGGACTACGCTCCCCCCGGGCCGGACGTGGGCCCGCAGCACGGGGAGCCTGGCGAGCGTCCTGACTGG